>JACJUY010000388.1:0-62523 GCA_014220935.1 Platorchestia sp. MABIK
AGTAATTAGCTCCACAGAGTATCAAATTCGCCATTCACGCTATTGAATTACCAGTGAATCACTGGAAGAGAACGTGCACGTGACCACCTCAGAGGTACGTACCAATGTGTGCTGTCAATGCTGCGCTTATCTTTGTAGTCGCATTTTCAACCGTTTCAGAAGCGTGGCCAGTGAAGAGAGCATGGCACTGTGAATATGTCTCCACTTTCATTGTTGGTGTTCACGCTCCAGAAATGGGTTTCGTTTTCATTTTAAAGTCAGTTCTCTTCGGCAGAGCGTCTCTGGCAGCCTACTGTGCAGTTTTTACATATTACAAGACGGCGTAATTAATCCAGAGTTTTCGCGTATGTCATATTAATCCACAGTTTACGCACATGACATATTAATCCAGAGTTTACGCACATGACACATAACTCCAGAATTTACGCACATGACATAATAATCCAGAGTTTACGTACATGACTTATTCATCCACAGTTTATGCGCATAAGTAAGTTTGTGCCAAATGACTAAAAAAGTGTCGAGAATTTGACGCTCAAAGTACTTCAATCTTGGGCTTGGAGGAGACTGTATATACACTTTCAAATAACGATTTTGAACTCAGCTGCAGTTTTAGAATTGAGGATATTCAGATCTGAACTCTACAGTTACGTTAAAAATCAATATGTATTTCAGTCTTCACCAAGCACATGAATAGAGAACACTCTCTATCGAACTCTCGAAACTTCTTTAGCATTTCATATGAACATTTTTAATTGTTTTTCAGCATTCTTTTCAGCAATACTCATTTTCGCAACAATTGCGATTGGATTCCAGAAACAGAGCAATTATTTCGTAATTGTTCGGTGCGGAGAGTGAGTGCTAGCCAGCAGCATTCGGTCCGTTGTCTCGGTAGCTCGATCTCTTCGCGCTGGTTACGGTCGCGCTTCCGTGACTACTTTGTGTCACAGCAAAAGGAAGTGGGTCAATTGCTTCCGAATTTCCATAAAAAAAGTCCTGCTAGTTTGTTAGCAACTAAAACAATAGTCTGCACGACAAAAGAAAATGATTACAATGCGCTCTAACCATTTATCGTTCTGCAACAAGGTCAGTTCATGCAGTTATGAACGCAAAAACCGAGAAAGCGTGAGAGAAAAAGAAGGAAAGAAAAGCGGGTTATACAGTTTCCTTCTTTCTTGTTTTCATTGACTGTGGATAAATAGATTTTATGCAGAAACTATGTAACGTTCATATCTCGTTACCAATCGTCAAAACTTAGTGAAAATTTGAAAAAATGAGATTTCTGTGAATTGGGAACGTAGCTAGACTTCAATTTGTAGCTAAATTCTGCTATTGCTTTTGTTAACGCAACTAATTAATTAGTTTTTCATGATGAAACATAAGTTTTTTATGCTTAGACGTTGTCAGCTGTAAAAGTAGAGCGAAATTCTCCGACGTGTTGTCGAACGTTTGGCCGTCCTCGGTCTTCCAGAATGAGAACTGCGGCGCGTAGGGTGACTCTAAGTGAGAACTGAATGCGTCAGAAATATTACATTGTGGAGCATAATTGTGATGGAAATTGAAATTAATAAGTCATCTTAAAAGGCATAACTTTTTACATATTCGTTAGGATGGGTGCTCTTTAACATGTGGTGAGTTCCCTCAAATTCCCATCAGCAATGTTTTATTGCCTATGAATGGCATGTTGATATGTGATGTTTATTTCTGAATAAAAAACATGACATCCATCATATTATTATTTCGTCGCCACTGAGAAAATATAATTCCTTAATTGCCATTCGGGCTTATGAAAGAAATGGTGAAAATATTGCCTTAAAGTTCATTGTTAATATAATGTTTATAATTTGACAAATATTGTTATATTGTTGTAGTAATGAGAAACATTATTTGAAAATATCAAGACCCTCAAATAAAGTGCCTGAATTTTTACTGATTCTCGTGTACCATACTCAAGTTATGAATTCCTCAACTATAATGATTCAGGTAATAAATCAATTCAAGTACTAATTCATCGTACTTGCATAAACTCTTAGTGGAAGAAATGCAAGCCTCGTGTGCTGTTGTCTTTATGAACGATATTAAACTTTGCCACGCAGCATAGAACGTTTGCATGGGAGAAAGTATTTTTTCCTTACGATGTTCTGAAGAACGTTCCTGCTCCCTTGAATGCCTGGGCCACACGAGCGCATCATGCAGCTGCTCATCATTGCTTTTTCTCCTCTGCCCGCTCATGAAGGCTGGTGAACTAAAGTCTCTTTATTATTGAAGATACAACATTTGTTCTTTTCCCCTGTCCACTCATGGAGGCTGGTGAACTAGAGCCTCTTTATTCTTCAAGATTCTCTGTCTATTTTTTTTCTTTAAAGCCATGATACTACTTCAAAGGTCAGTCAATACCTGAAATTCTCTTGAATTTATGCTTTCGTTTGCGGCGCTGGCCAGGCCGTTTTTCTATCTCATTACGTCCATACAATAATTATGGTGTATAAAGGTCACCTCCATTACCGTTGCCTTCATGTCGACCACGGCTACATATTTTTGATTACTGACTCTCGGATTAGAAACAACGGTCCATAATTCGCTTTCCTTCTTGAGGTCGGATGGCGTCTCAAAAAATGAAATTCTTTAAAAATTGTGAGCACATCCAAACAGCAGCATTTTTGAGTAGATGAAACACGGATGTAAGAATCGATGTTTGTTACGGAGAGTAACGATACATTTGATGTGATTGTGCTATGAAGATTCCTTTAGAGAGATTCTGGAAGTGGAGGCCATAAGTTGTGCGAGTTAAAACTTGACTCTAAATTCAACCATAAATTTGTTAGCAGAAAACGAACGGTTAAATTACCTCATATTTAAAACGAATGTCCTCTTTATTAGTTTTCTTCAGTATTAAGTATGGATGTAACGATCCAGGCAGTGTGTGTACTTTCATTTGGCTGGATTCCAGCTTTTCCAGCTGAGCTCACCACACGAGTGAACCTTACTCAGAATAGGATATTGTTTTCACTAATCCATTATTGAACCACGATTATTGTCTTCAATGGCTATTTGTTAACGTTTTCACTGTGGTATTTTAGTACAATTCTGTTTTACACGATGTAAATCCAGATTGTAACAGATGCTGTTACAATCTTAGATACTATGCCTTGTTCGCAATGTATTCTCAGTTTTACTCGAAATTTTAACAATTGTAATTGGTCAAATTATATTTTCAGTGAAGCGTATGAAAATTTAACATTTCTGACAGAACATTCCATAGTGAAGAGAAATATTTCATTGCCGTTGTTTTAGAAAATTTTACAAATTTTAGTTTAAAATTTAGAAGGACACGATTAGAAAATAAATCTTATGTTACCCATGCACCAAAAATAATATTTTTCGCATTTCCACACGGCAGTATACACGGGCTAGTTTGAGGCAGAGTTGCACAAATTGAGGAACCGGATAATCAAACAATGTGCGTCGTGGCAGCAAAGCTGGCAGCGTAACTAGGCGGATTTACGCTACGCTCAGTATAGCAGGTGATACGCAACTTTGTCAGAAGAACTTACGCTATGAGCTATACCGCTACGACGACATCAATTCTTTAGAAATCCGACCGCTGGTCTCGCAGCAACGCGCAGAGGATGAGGTTATCATGTGTCTTGTCAAAACTTCGAAGCAGTTCGTGGCCGAACTAATTTCCGCAGATGCGAGAATTTTAATGGTACTTTTCAAAAGAATTGAGACGTTTGCGTCAGTGCAGACCTATTCAACTATGACAACACACATTTTCTCAATTCTTCTGCATTTGAGCGCAGGAATTTGAGACAAAAATTGAGATCATTAAAAAGTTAACGGCTGTTCATTAGCTCTGACGAATGAGCTCATTCGATGTTTAAATAAGGCTGCGCAACATCAAATTAGTGTCACGTTAAATATTCAGCTTATGTTTTACGTTTTTGACTCGTCAGAAATTCAGGTGGCAACTTGTCTTGAACATGACTGTCCAAACCACATATGTCTGCGTTCGGTACTCTTGTATTATTTACGTTTCGAATTTATCCTTTATGTGGATGTATACATCTCAAGCAGAATTTTTGACCGAAATTATCTGACACACACACTAGAAGATAACAAGTAAATCATCTCCTTACGCTAACTTCTGCTTTCGAATACTATCAGTTAAAAACAATGCCGACTCTACTCATGTTAAAGTTGTGAACGATTGAAAATTGTGTATCACAAATACTTGAATGGTAATGGCCGACTCTATCCATGTTAACGTTGTGAACGATTGAAAATAGTGAAAAACAGACACTTAAGTGGTAATGGTCATGGCCATGCAGGTCCAGCGATGGCTCGCCGTCAGTGTTGTGGGAAGGCAATGCATGAAGGCCTCGTCAGCGTAGGTCACGAAAATAGAAATTCATAAAAACCTACATGTATTGGTATTCAATCGAACGTCTACAATTGTAGAGAAGCAACAGCAGTAGCAGTTGAGCACAGGCTGTTCAAGCGTTCGACTCGCAGTTTTTGCGCTCGCACCCGTTTTACGCCGTTTTAACGTTCACACCCGTTTTATGCAGTTTTAACGTTCGCACCCGTTTTACGCAGTTTTAACGCTCGCACCTGTTTTACGCAGTTTTAACGCTCGTACCCGTTTTATGCAGTTTTGACGCTCGCACCTATTTTACGCCGTTATGGTGCTTGTACCAAATTTACACCGTATTATCGCTTGTTCCAGATTTACACCGTACTATTGCTTGCTCCAGATTTACGCAGTTGTAACTCGTCAGCTGGGCTTATGCAGTTGCAACGCTGACACCAGGTTTACACAATTTCAACTATTGCACACAATTTTACAAAGGTCTAACGCTATGGTTCTACAACTCCAGGCTTTTATCCAAAGCTCTCCAGGTTGTGCAAGCCGCAGGTTTGCCCAGCTTGGCGCTCACGGAGAAATTATGCAGTTTCTAGAATTAATTAAGGAATTATTAAGGGTAATAAGGCTGCTAGCATTGTCTGTGGTAGAGGTGTTAAGTAATTGCGGGAAACACACATTGAAGAATGCCCTACGCAACCATGTAAATGTTTGAGAACACATGTACGGGCGAAAAAAATTATTTACACTCATCATCGTTGCTCAACAAATTTTTATGAGGAAAACCCACGGGAAAATAATGTCAACACATGACAGATTAGACTCTATTTATTAACGTTAGTACAAGCAAACACGCATACATTAATGATTGAGGGAAAATAATTCTGTGATCTGAAATCATTCAACAACAAACAACTGGACCGTATTATTACTGTTACTATTATTACTATAATTATTATTATTATTATTAGTATTATTATTATGATTGTATTTAGTTTTCTTGGCAGCTGCAGACCTCATACCTCGCTGACCTTGACGCCATGTGAGGCATGTCATGCACTCAGACGTTTGGCCTCCCCGCCTCCTCAAAATAGCGTGACAAAACACGAGCCTATGACAAACAAACCTGATAATATTGAAGAAGCAACTTATAATGACATGAAGATTGTGCGTAACCTTGGTTTCTTGTGCCCCTTGGTTGAATATTCTTCACAGGTGCGCACATTTCCATCCCCTTCTTCTTATTCAAATGCATCCTCGCGATGGAGGTTTAATGTGCCTCTCAATAGAAGTACCTGTGCCCAAAATTGACGTTACTTCCTGAACTGAGAGCCGTCTGAAGAGCTTTACGATGCTTTTCTTCTTTGCGTTATTCTAAATTGAGAAGCTTTAAAGGAGATACAGACAGACAGTGAAAGGCCCACCATGGCATCTACTGGTATGGTTATTGACTCGAACCTTATTGAGCAACTACTTGCCCCACTGTTAAATTTAGCTACCTATTTTTTCACGTACTGTCACGATAAATGTTAGTATTGGGCACACTGTTAATTTTATCAACCTATTTTTAAAGCATAGTTAAAAATAAGTGATATTTCTGTCTCATATTCTACGCGCTAATCTTTATCTGACTTCCAGTTCATTTATATGCTTCAAGCTTTACGCGTTACGCGGGAGGAGGTTGTACAGACCTCAATGGTCGAACTCATGCGGCGTGGTGTGTGATGAGATGAAACCTATTTTCAGAACTGATAGTAAACTGATTGAAGTCTCACCACATTCCATCCATACACCGATGAGCGTAGCCAATGCATTATGTGAATTCATTTTAACCCACAAATGCTATAACATTAGCGCTAAGCAACTTTTTCTTTACGAGAAATAACAAGACCTTGCATTTAGGCAGTCATATATTTTTAATACATTAAATGGCAGGATGCCAGCACGAGTAACGGATTATTCAACATAAAGAAATATTACATGATGAGTGACTTTTTTGCTGAGGTAAAGTCAGTTAATTTTTTACTGCCATTTCCTTAGTAACAATGGACGGTGTTTCTTATATGAATCACTGGAAGCTTTTTTGGCAGACGAACTAAAACGTTTGTAGAGAATTTGAAAGTAAAGTTTAATTATTTATAAATGACAAGATCAATTCAATAAAAACGATGTTTTGAAAAGAAAAACCTTGTAAAACTGAACGTTGTGATGGGACAGCTATGAGAGTCTCTTAGTGGAAATTTCAAATTTTTAAATCATAGATGCTTGTGGTAATGTGAATCTCAGTAATCATAAGAGTTGTCGTACGAAAGTTATGCACTCCAGGCAAATGAAATCAGACACCTGCAATAGCAATAAGTACGTTCACAATCTGTCATTTGTGTTAAAATTTTCCTTGTGAAGGTCTTAGAATACTTATATAATATAAATCTTATATTACAAATCTCTACATACTTGTACAGCGACTTTTTTTCGAGTTGATCAGTATATTTACCATTGGACTCACAAAACATTCGCATTTATTTTAAAAATTGTTGCAAATTATTCGTTAAATTTTCAGCATTACTCTTTTAATTGGCTTTTTCCTTTTTCTTCTTCCACATATTCAGAACTGGTTTCGAACTGGTACAAGTAAATGCCACAACGACCCCAACTCTGTTTCAAATAATTGACTAACAAAATTAAATTCCTCAGACATCGAAAGAACTACACCAGCAGTCTAACATCGGAACTTCAAACATGTACTAAAGCCATTCGACATACTCGTACGTTGACCACAAGCACGCGGAAACATTAATCCAAATGGAAATTATTTCTTCACTTAGGCCGTCTGATCGAGTTCATCTCTCCAAATGTAAAAGAAAATACAATTCATTAAATCAAATTAAACTTCTAGATGATGAAGCCAGAGCTAGAAAAAGTCTTACATTCTGCTATTTTGATGACGTACTTAAACTGATATGTAGAAGGGACTTGTTTTTATGAACTATATAGTTTTTACTTCGTATGCTACGCGAGCATCAGATCATTGTTTTCTTAGAAGATGGGACCTCAGATTCGTAGGGAAAAATTTCACCTTACGCGATTCTATACAAGCCGACGAGAAGTTCTGTTTTGTTCAGCATCAGTTTTGCCTTGAAGATTACGGAAAACACGTTATAGGTAAAGAGATTCAATATAGGGTAAAATGTGGGCATAGCTTTTCAGAGGTAACTTTCGATTTCTAGTACGTACACTGCAAGCTGGTTTTCAACCTTAGCCTCGCTCTTCTGAATGATAAACTGACACATGGTGATACTAAGTACTTTTATACACATGCAGCACTCGGCGTTTTTGTATAATTGAGCTCTTTTGAATGATTAACTGGACTACATATATAGTGCTACTGTAACAGCTTCTGTGTGCAGGCAGTACACGGCGTAATAGTTTGATCGAGCTGTTTTGAATGATAAATTAACTTTCATATATGGTGCTACTAACTGCTTTTATGCACAGGCGGAACACGGCCTTTTTGCTTAATCGAATGATCCATCATCCAGTCAGCACTCACCGTGCCTCATCAGTGACTTGAGGCATAAAGCATTACTCGCAAGGTGGCCGCCTAATCAACTGTGTTGACCTATTTTCAATTTTAAGGACTTTTGTGCTGACGCTAGCTCGCTGAAGCAATGTGGCCAAATGTAACTTCGTCCTAGGGAGAAATGTATAAAAGAAAATTCCTAGGTCATCCGTACTAAATAACAGAGATGACATTAAATCTAGTGTATTTATTTGCGTTAGAGTAAAACATTCAAGTATTGAATATGAAATTGCGTCCTACCAGAATGGGCTCAATCACAGTACTCGTGCATCAGTATCTCTCGTAAAAGTTTTCTGACGGAGTTTTAACGTTCACACCCGTTAGTTAGTCGAGTATTAGTCGAGTATTAGAATTCCACAAGCACATCGATCACTTTAATTACAATAATAAGCTCAACGCGCAAACTGCGCATTCCACCTTTCCGTTTCACGCGCTCCAATTGTCATTTAAATCGTGCTGAAATTGATGATCATTTCGGTAACCCGTATTATTCCTTCCTCTTACTGCGTGCAGCCATAGACATTAATGGCTTGCCTTGCATACTTGTAAACCACCGCTGTGTTTCCTCGCGTGCGTGGAGCGAGCAAGCCTAGCTTGGTGAAAGTATGTAATGTGGAGAACGGATGTCATAAAGAGGCACTTCAATACGCCATTGACTGCATGAATGGATCGCGCATCATCGATGCGAATTGCATGCCTTCCCATTTTCCTATCGTTAAAGCCATGCACAGAGGTTTACCTGGGCTCTAATCTTAAGTTGAAAATGAGGAGAATATTACTGTGCGAGAGGAATTAACTTTCTCTGAACGAGGAAGATGATTTGAAAAAATGCGTAGAATATTTTATAAAACGAGCCGACAATAGTTTGTGGAATTCTATAAGATTTGAATTGTCGATTTCTAGATCAGACGTGAGACAAGTATTGCTGTTATTTCTTACTATTAAAAGTACTTATCTATTGGTGAAGACATTTTTGCCCAAAATTCAACAGAGGCAAAGATAAAATCGACATAATGAGCTCCATATTTGCTCCTATGATAATGAGTAGCCTATACTCGTAATGTTGCTGTAATAGTTGTGTGATCAGGCTCTAATATTATTTCACGAGCAATTTAACAGGACGCAATCGTTGTTCATGATTCATTGCAATAGGAAAAAAACAATCTTAAGTTCATACTGTTCTTATGCAGGAAGACCATAAAAGTTAATTGAGGGAAGAGTGGGAACAATGTTCACGATGCAGCGGAACCACCTTCCGGATTCGGCCTTCGCTGGTGGTTAGGTCGCGTACGTACGTTGTCTGTCTGTTCAGTTGCGTAAGGCGGAGTAGAAAATGCCTTGCCAACCTTGTCAGCCTTGTCATATAGGGACTTAAGTGGGTGCGCAGCCTGCGGTCATGAATAACACACTCAAAATTGATGAACAATGAAGAATGCGTGTGTTAGAATGATCTAGAGAGCTTTTTTGGGCTGGTTTTTGGGTTACGTGAAAACAAGACCCAAAGAGTGAAAAACTCGTAATTGTTCAAGAGCATAACTGTCTGGTGGTTGGTATTACAAAAACAGGGAGTTCAGTATTGTTTGTACTGTGTGCACGATAAATGTATCTGCAGGGTAGAAACAATGACGTCCAGTTCGTACATAAGTTATGAGTTGACTTGATAAAATTTTTAGAATGTATGTCATAAAGAAAATTAAACTTGAAAATGGAAGCTATGTTTAAGGACTTCTATGTAATAGAAAATTTTTTTTTGAGTAGGCTTAAACGAAGCGGGACACTCGAGGCATACGGCTATCGGTGTTAAATTCCCGAATCGGATAATTCGAGTCAAAGTTATCTACTTAAAATTGCTATTTTACAATTCAAAATTTTTTTTTGAAGCCTGACACATCTGTCATCGAATTTTAAAGGCCTTCAACATTCACCAACACTTATTGTGTAGAAACCTCATCATGAAAAATACATTGAACACTTCTAATGTTTTGATTTTTTATTCGTTTCTACTTCGGTGTGATTTTGCCTTAGCCTCAAAATGTGAAAGCAAGAGGAGCTTGATATTTCTCTCTCACAATTGGCTAATGAGAAACGTTTGTGCTAAAACTTGCATTCAGGAAATCAACATTATCTTGCGTTTCATCCTACAGGCAGCATGAAATTGTTCAGATTGGATTTAACTCAATGATTCTTCAAGTTAATTTGTATTCGATAACACATAATCCAAGTATATTTTTCGCAGAGTGAAGGCAATGGTGCCCATAACTATCCCCACATCAACGTCAATATCCTTTTAGGCGACGATTTTACCACTCAACTGTGAATTCTCTGCATAATAGACCGCTCAAATTACATTTAATTTGAATAACACATGTCTCCCAAGCTTGATTCAAGCCAGCTGTCCACTATTTCACCTGTGCCATCCACGGAGATTTACACGGAACAGTTGCCTGGAGACGAGCTCGTATATCTTGGTCAAGGGTCCAGAAAATTCAGAGAGGAGCCTGGCGCTGTCCGCCCTCGCAGAAGTGAGAGTCGATTTACACGACACCGTGTGAAGATCACCTCGATACCGCAGCCAAGAACCTGTTCAGTTGCTTCAACCGTTGGGTGAAGTGTGCACTCGTGTTGCAACCGTTCTCTGTGACTCGCCTTCATACGTGAATAATATTTTATGGCAACCACGTTAACGTTATTTTAGCTCTCTAAAACTTGATGTTTTTATGTAGGGTGTGTTTCCCAGGAATAAAGTCTGTGTTCACAGGCCTTATGCATTTTACGGTTCCTGTAATTGCTCATCATTAAACTCGCCGTTAAGTTTCTCTATCATTCTCGTCCAAGCGATGCATGCATAATAACCGTCCGTTCGCAGTACGCGGCAGTTGAAGGTTTTTTATTTATTTCAAATATCCTCGACGCCTGCATTTTAATGCTTTACGGACGAAGGAAAAAAATTTCATGTTCAGTAAATTGAAACTTGTTAAATTTTCGTTCTAGTGCAGTGCTTTGCTTGCTTAATTTAACACGTGATCTCAAAAGCACAGGCAGCCCGTGAATCTGACTAATGACGCTAGTGATGTGTAAAATAGTAATCAACGGTGGAGTGGCCAAAATCAATCAATACTGGTGTGTCAAATAGTGAGTTTATAGAAAATTTTAAAAATTTCAGGCTGTAAATGTATTGGCACATATTTCTTTTTCTGCCTTCTTGCATCTCGTCAATGGCAAGCTGAGCATCTGAATTCTTTTTTTGATAAATCAATTTTTCCCTTGACCCCAGAACCCTTCCCTCAATTCCCCTGCCAAACAATACTGTCTAACGAACGAGGTAGAATTTTTCGCCACTCTCAGACTGAAAGCAATGAAAAATAACACAGCTGTTCATCATAATTAAGGGCGAAATAAAGAAAAAGCTAAAAGAGGGGCCAGGTCTGCCACAATGGTTGTCAGTTGGGAACGAACTTTCGCTGAATTTCAAAGCTTGAATTTTCAAAGCTCAAACTGAAGTGAGATCTGCATGAGGAGAGCATGAGACGTTGTCCTTCAGTTCTGAAAGTGATGGTGACTGAACTTTTACTCACACGTGAATGACGTAGCGCTGTGAATACATAATTCCATCGAGGTAGTCTCCTGTGATAACTTCAAGAAAAATGGTGAGTATTCCCTGAACGGTCACTTTAAGTTCGAACAAAATATTTTATACCGTAAAGAGTATCAACAGCTCAAGGTTTTTTTAGATTTATTATTAAAAATACTTTAAGGTAGGGACATCTGGTTAACTCGTACACACTTCCAGGAATTTTACGTTGCTCATCAATGTTACTTTCTACACAGACGCGCAAAAAGTAATCCCGTTTTCACCGCAATGCTGCTCCTCTTGGTCTTGAAAACAGAACATAATCGCTGCTCCTCACTTGAGACTTAAATGCAATGTTAGTTTGGCTCCACTGATTATTCTGCGGAATACAACTTTTCAGGTAACACATGTAATAGAAACAAGGTTTGTTTCCACAAATCCTTTTGAGGTATGAGACATTGAAATAATTTTGCAGAGGTTCCGTATTCATGCAAGCTGTGCAGGAACCGCTCTTGTTGTGCGTCTTTCAGGTATACTTTAATAAACGATTTCAATGGACAACTGCTAATTTTTTCAGTACTAGATATTCGCAGGTCATGCCTATATGCAGCTCACTGACTGGCAAAAATAGGGTAAAATAGTTATTTCAAATTTGAAAATATTCTCATTCAATATATTTGCTAACGCTTATGTAGCTCATTGACGTGCAAAGACAACGTTAAATAACGATGCCTCATTTAAAAATATTCTTCCTCAAAAATTTCTATCTCGTGGGTAGTTGCGTAGAGTACCCAGGGCAAAGCTGCGTTATGTTCCTGGAAACTGGATCAAACATATCACTCCTCTGGTGGCCTGTCGAGAGAAACGGGGCAATTTGTACGTGTCATGCGTTGGTACCTGACTCACGTCAAGGTCTTCACCTTGTGAACAATGTTAAGCCTTTCAGAGGTGGCCGTTCTGCGTAGCAGTACGGTTACAGGTATCAAAGGCCCTTTTACAAGTAGAATTTTTAGGTGAGATCGAAACAATTGTAAGAACCTCACTACATTACAAACCTTCCACTGGCTGACTGCATCAACGCTTTGAGTGGTACAAGAATCTTACAATATTCTTGGGAACCTTGCGCTATAACCTTGAAAACCGAACAAAATGGTCCAAAAATGGCTGCTCGATGTGCTGTGAACATAAACCTGAATACTTCTGTTTTGAGTTAATTGGAGCGCGAACTTACAAGGACACGTAGACGTCGAGCTAGTTCTCTTTTCTTTTAGGTCGTCCTTGATCTCGAAAGTAGAATACAGACTGACCATGGTTCTAAGACCTTTGCAATTTATTTCAAAGCATGTATTGTAGACTACTCGTTGTTCCTATTATGATGTGTAAGATTGTTCATTTTTTCATAATTAATTATTATTATGACAATTATTATACACTCTCGAGCCCATGTACTCGAAGCTATTATGTCTCGCTCCAAACTCTTGAGTATTCGATCATGTCGGTAATTTTTAAAGTCTTCGCGTTTCGACCGAGCACTAGTCTATTGCTTGATCGCTCATAAGCTCTGCGACCTCGGATAGACAAATACAGGTGATTTTAGAAGCAATAAATATAACCGGCCGACATGCCTGCGTGGTGTTGCCAAGCTGCGTGGGTGAGATTTTCAAACAATTCATGTCGTTGTAGCAATATACGGCGGGTAGAGTGAGTTGTTCTAAGTTGACTTGGCTACGCAGTGCGCTGTAACACGTCGCGTTGTTAAGCTGTCAGAAAGCCGAGTTGAAATTTTCAAATAATTCATGTCGTTGTAGCGCAACGGCGGGTAGTGTAAGTTGTTCTAAGTTGACTTGGTTACTCTGTGCGGTGGAACACGTGGCGTTGTCAAGCTCTTTCAGAACCTAAGCGGCGAGCTGTAGTGCTGCAACGATGACAACTGTTAGAAAAACCGTCTCTGATTGTAGGGGAACCTCATTTACAGTAATAAATGAGCTTGCCTCGTCTCGAGGAGCTCAAAATAACTCAAAACTGTAATGAGGATCCAAGCACGTTAGATTTTGCTGCGCCCCTTGCTAAATTTGTCATTTGTTATCAGTTTCCTAATGAGTATGATTCCTAAAATTTCAACGCGTTACTTCTCATTGAGTATGTGAGAAAGTTTCCGTTATAACGCAAACACTTTTCTCTAAAAGGAGATGAATAACGAACTCTTCTTTGCCTCTTTATTTAAAATGATTTATCAGTTGAGCTGAGCGTAGAATTGAACCAAAAGAAAATGGTTGAAAAAGAGGTACTGAAATGTTTTCAAAAATAAGTTCTCATTTTCATGGGGATTTTGAGACTTTTTTAAAGACAATTTGTTAGGAGAGAGAGTACATGTATACGACAATTATAATTGTGGAGTGCCGTACCCTGCCCGTTCAATAATTAAACCAAGAGAAAATGGTGGATGTAAAAGTACAAATTTCTATTCAAAAATAAGTTATTTCTTACGCGGATTAGGGGACTTTCTTAGAGACAATTCTTTTAAAAGCGAGTGCGTGTATAACTAGACTTATATAGGCGCCTGGCTTCGTGCTCTTTTCATTCAATGAAAGTTTAATTCCGGGTCTTGAAAGGTGGGACAATTCAGTCTTGAGTTCTTAAACACAAATAGACGCAACACAAACTACAATAACTGGTTCTACACGAGTACAAAAATTTCTGTTCAGTTTCATCATGATTTAATCTCTGATCATATTATTGTTAATCAACAACACAATCGATCAAGTTCTCGAACCTCAATTTGGGAACATGGGTTGAAATCATTCTTTTAAATACTCACGCTGTTTTCATTTGATTTGAATATTTCCAGACGAGGACCATAAAAACCATTTTGATTCAGCAAGTGTGGGTCATGACAACGCACAACGATGTTCAAGTTCAAAATTCAAATCATAGATTATTTCAGACAAAATTAAAACTACGATTTTCGACCTCTTAGTTGGTCCATATTTTATAAAATTTGAACTAGAAACAATCTTATATCTCAGGAATCTACTTACGGGTGAATTTTAAACTTGTCGAGGGCTTGCATTTCATTCTAGTTTTCATGCTTTTTCTTGCAATTAGGGTTGAAATTCCAGCGGTCGCACAACCCAGTGAAGGTTGACCATTCATATCACGTCATTGTGAGGTGGCTCTGTGTCCTCACGTTTTGGACTCAAATGCGAATGAATTTTTGTATTTGAATTTTAAAATTTGTTAGAATTCTAGTTGATCAGAAGAAATAGTTGATCACAATTATTGCACGTACTTCAATGTGCATTTAGTTATCAACACTTGCTGAAAAAGCTAGTGTCATAAATGGTATATGATTGCTGAGTTTTTTAAAGTTAAATCAACCATGCCAGTGTAATTGCTCATGAGCTCTTACTCAACTTGAAGGGCTCTATAATTTGTAGTTTAAAATAGAAAAAATGTATTCCGTTTTATGATTATTCGAAAACAGCCTTCTCGCAGATTATTCGCAATAGGATTAAACAGATTATTCTCGCTCACTTTTGGAAAACAAATTCGTATCATCTTGAAATCAATAGGCGCGGTTTCGTACGCGTGTGTAAGCATTGACGTGTCTCTACGC
Organism: Platorchestia sp. MABIK; assembly: GCA_014220935.1. Taxonomy (NCBI): domain Eukaryota; kingdom Metazoa; phylum Arthropoda; class Malacostraca; order Amphipoda; family Talitridae; genus Platorchestia; species Platorchestia sp. MABIK. The sequence continues at coordinate 15,134 of JACJUY010000388.1, forward strand.
TTTTCATAACATGGGTTAATTTAAAGCGTTCCCAATTCAATTGGCGCTCCTACTTCAGAACTGTGATAGAAAGCCTAAAAATCCAAAATAGCTTCTATTACTCTATATTGGCAGCTCTAATATTAAAGACAAAACTCCCAGTCTTGAGTTACGATCGCGATTACACTCGTAAAACTATCATGGTTGTCTTACAAACCGAAGGAATCTCCCGAACAAAGCTTTTCGAACTGCTCATTGACCCTTCAGGAGGAAATAAAAAGCCGTTCCGCTTGATGGTGCGAAACAATCCGACGTTCTTTAAAGAGCATCGGTCACCTCATCACGAGCTTCTTCCGCCACAGCTTCCGTTGTATGAAATCAAAGCTCACCTAAGTCTTGAATTAGCCAAGAAAAGGAAAATGCTTAGAAATCTGGCACCTTTAATGCGAGTGCTTGCTGCATTAGCTTTTCTTCATCCCTTTTATGATTAAATCCCCAAAAAATTGCTCACGAAAAACAAGATTATTACATGCGTGTATCATAAAATATACAATTATCCAATGCGTGTATCATAAAAAAATACAATTATCCAATGCGTGTATCATAAAAAAATACAATTATCCAATGCGTGTATCATAAAAAACACAATTATCCTCTGCGTGCATTGTCGAAAATAAATTGATTCAAGACCATGTTGAACAGACAGCTGAGATCAAACTCAATTTCTGAGCACCTCAAAATTGAACCGAAAATGATACCGAAATTTTTCCTTGAGCATTCACGTCAAACTAGAAGAGGTCAACAAATTGACGAATAGAAAGGGGAAAACTTTATTTTGTCTGAAATCTCCTTGCTTTAGTTACTTTTCCAGGGTGCTAGAGCACGATGAGAGTATGAGGCTTGCATCTAAGGGATTGCACATCAAAGGCGTCACAAGTAAAAAGCATCGATTATCCTGAGTTTACAAGGCTTGCATGCAGGCAGGAGAGTTCGATGGAAGATAATAAGTCCACAATGAAGGGTTAAAGCATCGATTGCAAGTAAAAAGCATCGATTATCCTGAGTATACAAGGCTTGCATGCAGGCAGGCGAGTTCGATGGCGGATAATAAGTGCACAATGAAGGGCCCAGCACAACTCGCTCCTTCCTCGTCACCGACCGATTGTTATATGCTCGCCTCACCTTCCGTGTTGTGGCCTCACACGTCCTCGCAGCTTGCTCTCACAGAATTTAATAGCTTCTTAATTGCTCTTGCATTGCTTAAGCTTCCCACAATACTGTGCCACGAGATATTACTGAAGAAGTCGAGGTTGATCCTGCATGTACATACCGCTCGAGAGTTTTTTGATTATTGTAATAGTTTGAAATGTACGGATGTAAGGAAACGCCTCATTTTTTACTTCCATGTTTATTGCTCACCGTATAAGTGCACGATATTGTGGATGTACGGATACTCGAATAATATCCTGCCATTGTCAGAAATGTTCTGATTGTAGCCAGTGGCAATCAATTTGTCGAAGTGAGTAGACTTTGTGGAAAAAACCTTATCCTCTTACTCTCATGAAATTTCAAGTTGACATTCATTCATGTTGAAAATTAAAACTAGAAAAGCCTTAGATACTACACTGTTAGCGGAAAAAATAATTTTTAAACGATTATAATAATGATCTGGCAACAGCACTGCTAATTTATTTTTGAATAAAATTCATATAGCACTTACATTCACTACTTCATATTTATGCCACAGACCTCACAATCTTTCTTCATTAATAGCAGACTACACAGAATTTCATGCGTACACAAAACAGTTATTTTAGACAAAAAAATTTCTAGTTACGCAATTATTAAACACTGTCTAAAATACATTAGCTAGTATTATTCTATTAATTCAATTTTGGTATTTCACACAGCACCTTACAATCAGGAATCACCCAAAGTGGTCACATGGCTGACAAATAACATTGCCACGACAAAAACAAGGTCTCAGAAAACGCTTCAAGTGTTCGATACAAAGCCTTACGAAATGCCTATCTTTCCCATCAAAGCCTCCGTTTTTCCGCTGTGCTTCCCGTTAGCCCAGTTTCCGCACTGCCAGGGAATAGCGGATTGGCTGCATGGCGCCCCCAGGGAAGTTTTTTAGAACTTCCGGATTCAAAAACGGAGGTGATGGCAGGATGGCTTCCAATGAGCAACGAGAGCTTGAATATTATACCACGCAATTCAAAATTTGGGAGTTTTATTGAAATATGAGAGCTTTATTGAAATTAACACACGCGTGAATCCAGCGGTGACACTTTCTTGGCAGATCTTTGATTAGAGAGCAAAAGAATGTTTTTATGTTATTCTTCCTCAAAATGGAAATTTAAATAATAAAAAAACTTTGGTATTAGAAACTTAGGTGAAGTTGGCATTATTTGAATGCATGAACTATATAATATAATCTTTTGAATTTTTCAGGTACACACTTTTTCTTATAAATATATTTGGGCTAAAATATTTTCATGTAGTAAATTGCTTCGTGAATGTACTCGTTACCAATTTTTTCGATATGCTCAGAAATTATTACGTGAAACTAGATATATTACTCATATTCCCAAGATTAACAGAGAAAATGGCAGAAAAACGTCATATTTCCTGGATAAAGTCCCAGCTTAACTGATTAACAATGCAAAAATTATTCTGTATGATAAACTTTGTGAGAGATCAGCGCGACCTAATGTTTTTAAATTCTCAGCGCAGCTGAGCTCAGCTTCTTAAATTTCACTCTTCAAATACCGTGCATACTTTATTGACGATCATTAAGTCATGCAATTTTATTTCCGAACGCGCGAGCACAAAACTTCAACAGCTGTTTAAAAAAATTGTGCTCTCAAATCGTCTGTTTCTCAGAAGCTCAAGAACTACTCAGATATTCTCATGAAATTTAAGAATTTCTAGGTATTTAATGAAAGAAAAATTACTATCGCCCATTACAATGGGTCAAAAATGTTCAGCCATTAATTAACGCAAGATTTTTAAATTAAATTATTCAGCAACATTTGATAGAGGTAATCTGATTTACACTATGGTACTCAGTAGGGTAAACACTATGGTAAACACTATGGTAAATACTATGGTAAACACTATGGTAAATACTATGGTAAATACTATGGTAAACACTATGGTAAATACTATGGTAAACACTATGGTAAATACTATGGTAAATACTATGGTAAACACTATGGTAAACACTATGGTAAACACTATGGTAAATACTATGGTAAATACTATGGTAAACACTATGGTAAACACTATGGTAAATACTATGGTAAACACTATGGTAAACACTATGGTAAACACTATGGTAAACACTATGGTAAACACTATGGTAAATACTATGGTAAACACTATGGTAAACACTATGGTAAACAGTATGGTAAACACTATGGTAAATACTATGGTAAATACTATGGTAAACACTATGGTAAACACTATGGTAAAATGTGGCTCTATAGCCTTTTTACTGTACAAGCGTAAGATACTTTTGTCAAAATTATGCTCGTTTACTTCTCTGAATTATGTGAAATTCGTCTTATTGGACTATTTAATATATCAAATTGGTTACGGAAATGCACAGGGCTAGGCAACGTACTATGTCTCTTTCTCTGACACCAATTTTGAAATAATTAAATATATGAAAAGCTACACATGACTCTTCGTTTTTTGGTTACAATTGCAACCTTGTGCATGTTTATTTGTTAATAGTATGATATCAATAGAGTTAATGATTGATGATCAAAATAGCAAATGATACTTGTGGCTGCAGACTTCAGTGTATCTTAAAATTTAACGTGAAAGCACATAATGAAATGAAACTTGATCTAATAGAGAAAGGTTTGTAATTTCTCTCCTCTTCTAGAGGAAACATCTTCTTTTCAAATGAAACTTTCCCGCCTGTCGTGCATGAACTGAGAACGCGTTTGTTGAGTCATCGGATACAAATCCATAACAGATGCTCACACGTGTTATGCACTGTTCCTTCAAGTTCATGTGCCAAGCATATGAAGCAAGTACCTGTTCACACTGAGTACATTTACAAGCATCTTATGCGATCTCAAGTCACTTCGGAGCTTGGCTAATAACTTTCAATTTGGGAATAAACATCAGGTTACTAAGTTGAAATAACTCCAGCGTTGATGCTTCTAAGCTGGAGAATAAAACGCAAGGCAAAAATTTCTACATGTAAAGTCATTTTTATTAAACATGAATTTACGATTTTCACCTTACTTTTTATAGCTTATTGAGCTTTCTAGATACATGCATGTAGAGATCTATTTGTTATTATCATCCTAAACATGTGATGGAAGCGATCAAAGTAGAAGTATGCTCCTCTGTCTGTTCATGGACATGATCATTATTGTTTCGTGCGATGAAGGTCATTTTTCGTATTTGATGCGTAAGTTTGTTTTCAATTTTAGGTTTACTTTTACAATGATTAACTAGTTTTTGTCTCGTCTCGTTTTTGTTTAAAATAATTGCTTGCCACAGCGCTCATGAAGGCAAATTTTATTTTTTCACGGACAGACCAGGAAATGCGTATACGAGCGTTACTATAACCTCACTTGTAAATTCACTTAAGAAAAACTTGAAAATGTTAGTTTCAACTCGGAAGTTACATCCACGTACACTCATCACAAGTCATGAGTCTTTAGCATAATTTTCATTTCAGTTCAATTCTCAAAATAACTGTTCAGAGACTGCCATCAATTTTGGGTACCAAAAAACAAAGGCACGCATTAAGTTAGCGAACATGAAGGTATGATGCAAAGGCCCTTCGGAGACTGAACGTATCTCACATTAGTTCCTTTCACTCTCGGAAAACGGCTGTTCACTGTGGAGCTGCAGCAGGACCGAACGTTCTCACATTTCATGATGTACCTTCTCTAGCATCTCTTTGTGTGTGAAAATGCAGACTTGCAATCATGGGCCTGCAATCCTCTGTTAATCAGAGTGACTCCTCATAAAAATGCCTGCAATCGCATCTGCTTTTTAGTTACTTATTCCATCAGATTCGTAAGATAAATTCTTCAAAATAAAATCTGGTAAGCCCGGAGCGTAACTCAAGGAGTAATGATTTTATTCGAGAAACAATTGTGCTTGTGAATACGGAAGAAATGCTGGGCCCAAGCCTTCTACCCAGTTGCGCAAGCGGCAGAATCATTTTGCAAGTCACTCTGTCTGACGATCGCGAGCCTCAACGGCGTTCAAGTCCCACTCGTCCTCAGCTCTGCTCTGCGAGACCTCTCGTGATCCTGCCACTCACTGGACCCATTGTTGATCCTCCGTGTGCTTGTGATCGGTCCTATTATGGGAAAGTGATAGGGGGAATTTTGTTAAAACTTATTGAAAAAGCACAGAAAAATTTGGGAAAACTCCAGATTTGTTTGTGATTGTCATGAATGGGAATAGATTTTCTTGGGATAGTGAAGAGAGTTCAAAAAAGTCTTCGTCGCAGATGTTACTAGTTAAATTTTTTAATCTTTTCTTTAGGTGTTATATCAGTTCGGCTTCGGATAAATATTCTCTTTACTTTTTCTGGAATCGGACGCAATTTTGACTTATTTTGCTCCGTTATTTAAAATCTACCCTTATCTGTGACAAGCAGTGCTTGACCGTGTACTCTTCAGTTGGAAAACGAAAACCACTTTCAAGATACTCTCAGTTTGATTTGGGCACTGGTTATTAAATAACGATAAAATAATAACTGTCTAAAGACAATTGCGATTATGTCTTTGTGTTCAATGTCTGATTAAAATATTCGTAGCTAAAGAGCCCTGAGTTTGTTACTAATTAATTAGCTCCATTAACATGCTAATAGAATTCTGTATTTCATCTCGTCACTAGCCTCCTTTAGTCAGATGGGCCTAGGTCACACTTTTTGAGCCTTTGTCACACTTCGTGTATTAAAGGTTAAAATTGCCTCCTGGGTACTTGTTTTACAGTTATTCCTTTGTTTCTTTCCTTCATCTTTCATTTAATTCCTAGCCACTTGCCTCTGGGTTACTTGCCTCCAGGCTACTTACCTCGAGATTACTTGCGTCCTCGTTACTTCCCTCAATCAGACAATTTCATCCATGTGTTCTGGTTACTTCTCTCCTGGTTGTACATGCGTCCTTGTCTCTTCGCTGTGAATCACAGTATTCAATTCATTTTACTCTACTATGACGGTACAAGTCTATATCTGTAGATCACACAGCGTAATTATGATGGTAGTTCACAACACAACATTCACACGTTCATGCAATTTCTAGACACTTTAAGTTTGATGAAGAAGGAATAAAAGAACGAACCTATTTAGTTTGCTCTGATTTCCTTACGCGTAAAAAATTTTAGTTATCGTTCAGTGAGCGATTCATGGTTCTTGAAAATATTTCTTTGAATCCCGACGGTTTCAAACCGCTCCAAGTCTCTTAACTGAGTTGCAGAACTTATTTTTATTCTGAAATAATTCTGAAAGACTTTCAGCGTTTTTATTTTATCATGAATACGAAAGCCCTGGATAAATTACAAAATATTAATGAACAATTATTACCTGGGGTACATGTTCCTGGGAGCCACTCACAAATTATGCACCTCCAGTAGTCTTACTTTTACACCTTACAAAACGAGTGTACATTACATCACTCACAGTTTTGTGCAAGCTGTCGTGCTAGGAAGTGAAACCTTCCAATGTTTACAACGACGTTAAAGTAAGAATTTTATTTACAGTGTTTACCACTTTATTTCGTGTTTTTTCCCTCTCATATTTACTTCTTAAAATAAATCTGCGTGTCATTTTGTTCGATACAGTAAACGTCACTGAACCCACACGAGCACTACTATGTAGTATTCAGCAGCAGTAGGCCCTCAACTTACAGAGATCCCAGTCTATCTTCATTGCCGCCTTCATGTGTGTTTTTCACCGCCCAAGTAATTAAATCGCTTGGGCGGCTAAAAACATGCATGCTCCTGCGGAAAAGTTAGACTGGGATGCTCTACTTCAAGGGTTCCCAACTTTTTTTCACCCAGTACCCCTAAAGAAATTTCGTTCGAACCTCTCACCCTCTGGAATGAAAATAAGTAAATATAAATATGTTGGGAATATGCCAACATATTCCCAATATCCTACTATTTACCTGAAATTTTCTCGCACCTCCTGCAATCTCGTCTGGCACGGGACATTTCACGGGAAGAGTCGGCAGTTCGAATGTTAGCAGCGCCGCCCGGTAATTCTCCCCGTTGGGAAAATGGAGAACTCAGCCACAATTCCCCACTCTACCCAGGTGTCGGAAATGAAGACCGGCTTTACCGGAGGTAACCGTCATTGCGTCCTGGTGTTAGTTATACAGCATTTGAAAGACCAATGTGCAAGATGAAATGCATCAGGCTTGATTAGAATTAAACATCCTTTACTTGTTACCTTCGCGTGGCGAATGTCTGGGTTCATGGCACAGACACCCTCTGGATGTGCCTGCCATCTGCACATCCCACGCATCTGCGCCTGCTAAGTAAAAAGCTTCCAGTCGTCTGTCACACAAGCTGCAAATGTTTGTGCTCACGACGATGACGCCAAATAGTAACATGTATATTCTTGACCTTGATGCCTGATAAAAGGATGTGTGTTCTTGACCATGACGCCGCGGGTACATGTGTATTCATGGGTCTGACGCTCGACAGTGACATGTATATTCATGACCTTGAAGCTCAATGACAACCTGTGCATTCATGAGCATTATGCCTAATAGCAACATGTATATTCATGACAATGACAACCAATAACAACACACATGTTCTGAACCATGACGCCCAACGGTAACATGTGTATTCATAATCGTGATGCCCGACAACAACATGTATTTATTCATGACCACGATGCCCAATACACCCCGCCACCCGACATTCCAACATGCGGCACACCAGGCATCCTGACAACAACAACACGCATGAGCCCCCGGCCGCCTCGACTCCGTCTGCCCCGGAGGCCTTGAACAGTCCTGCGCTCCGCAGTAAAACAAGACGTCGGAGTCGCCAGCGCCGCAGTCCCGTCTTGACTCTGTGCCAGTGTTGCTCGCTCTCCCCACTGTCGGTAGGATCTTACCCTTCCTGCTTCTCGGTCCGGTGATCTTTGATTGTGTGAGTGAACCCTGGATTAGTCCACTCTTCTTTTACGTACGTAAGAGTTACTTTATACATCGCGTAATAAAACTTTAAGTTGATTTTTGAATTTTGGTGGGTTCAGTTATCAGTGTATATTGGCTGTTCTCATGTGTGAAAAAAGTTTTTGTTTTGGGTAGCGTTTTCAGTTCAGTTATCGGGTGTCCGACGTTAGGTAAGCTGTCGATCATTCGTTTTGAATTTAAAACCAAATTCTGGGACATTCTAAATTTTAAAGTCATTTGGCCGTATACTGAAAAACTATCTTGGTAGAGATTTGAAGACTGTGCCTTTTTCTTTTTTATGTTAGCTTTTCCGAAATTGGCATCGAAAATGAAGAGAAAAAGTTTTTATGAAAAATTTGGCGTTTTCTGCTGCATATGCAAATAATTTAAAATGCAATTTATCCAAAAAATTCATATCCTAAGTTCGGACTCATGTCAAACAGTTCAGCTGAGTAATTTATTTTACAGTGTGTTAATAATATCATCGATTATTTCATCCTTTCATACACTCATAATAAAAAACTCGTTACATACGTGTGTAAAGAAAATAAAACACTCTTTGCTACATTCAAATTCTACATACATTCGCAGTGCAAAGAAAATATAGCAACTCTGAGGAGCCGCAAACTGGTTGTGCAAGACAGTGATCTACACTTTTTGTGCTCCCTGTAGAGCCCCAAAGTTGAGCTCCATATAAGATCCCGTATAAAAACTCATGGCTGGTAGATACGTTAGGCTCTTGTTACATTGCTTTTGCAAGTACTTTGTACTATTACATATCATGCCTCTGATATAATACCTAAACATTTTAAATAAAAATTGTGCTGTTTCCTTCAATTTTCAGCCAGTAAACCTAGCTTCAGACCATTTAAAAATATTGTAAGTATATGCTTTCTATACAATTTCTTGCATGAATGTAGACTAGAGAAAAACACAGCATTAGTCAAATGTGCTTTTAAGTCGATTAAATGGCCCATTCGTTGTCTCGAAGTATAATTTATCAATGGTAACTGTTATATTTTGGAATACGATTAACATATTGTCTTTTTAACCTAAATTCTCTAAAGAATCTTTTTGGAAATTAACTTTTGGCGATAACCCCGAATACTGGATGTTTTACTATGTCAAGTTTAATTTAAAAAGAGAAATAACTTCAAAAAATTTAGAGTGAAAAAAACACTGACGATTCTGTTGGCTAACGAACATGAGTAGAAAGCATGGAAAAGCACAACAGCTGTTGTGGTGCAGGTTTTCAGCTGGTGTAGCTCAATCGTAACAGAAAACACCGGTCACTACCTCGAAACAATTGGTTCATGTCCTTGGTTCCGTGAGAACCACTCGAGGACAGAAGGTGGTCCAAGGGCTACAATATCTATCTCATTCTCAATTAGAAATTACCGCAATGTAATAAAATGTGACCAAGGAACCTATGAAATCAACCGCAAAATCCCAGAAGCCAGATCTGTTTGTAAAGACGTCATGACGGATAAAATTTTCTAGAATGTTTGCTGTGCATATTTGGCTGCCTGCATCGTTTTATAAATGGCAATACCTCAGCAAAATTTTATCTCCAAGGTCCTGTAACGTTACCATCTCAGCGCTATACGTACACTCTCCATATAACATGACCATCAACTTCCGCGTGCCGAGTCACTTGCGAACGATACGCCGTTGATTCTTCGCAGTGCTATGTTTGGTTCTGGCATCGTCATTCTTATTCGAAGAGCAAACTTACTTCGAAACGCACACAACAAAAACAGTCGACTCGTCTTCACTGAGTGCAAAGTAAAACGTTTCAGTGACTCATCGCGGCAGTCGTAATCGACAAGTAGAATCAAGAGTACAAAGAAGCTTTTTTTTAAATATTAGAATATATTTCGTAACGGAATAAAGCTTGAACAAACATCAACAAACTGTTGAAATTATCACCAGTATTTAAAAAAAACGTTTAATTGAATTTTGAAAATCAAATTCCTCTTGATTCAGAGTACTTTTGAAAACATGAAAACACTCATGAACAATCTAGATGATATGAATATTTTATGTGAGAGTTAATATAGCATTATTGTTCCAAAAAAAAACAACGGTTTCGAATTAATTTCTTGTTGGTCATCATGAATTCTGCAAATTTTTGCAAATCGCTGAAAATAGTGGTCGTACTTCTCACATTTTCGCCTGCAATGAAAGCAGGTCTACACGTCGTCAAATAGAGCAGAATCTATGTACTCATCCTCGCCAAGCGAGTAAATGGAAGAGTACGGTACTGCCAGCCCTCACACAACGGATGCAAATCTCAGAACTAGCATTTGTCTGTTTATTTCCGTGCCGTCAGAGCAAAAGGTGACTTTTGAAGCTTCCGAACTAGACAACACTTGAAATTATGAGTTACCTAATAGATCCAGGAAATTATTCAATCCCAGAGCGTAACTTCAAGGACTCTTTTTGTTCCTTCCTAACGCACGCACAATTTAACATAACTTGCTGATGTATACTCGACAAACTCGCCCCCAACTGGCATAACCTCCTTACCTACAAAACATATACAAGCTCAGGAGAATACTGAACACCACAAAATACAGTTCTCATTTCCGAACAATTCCAGCATAGCGGTTTTCAAGGCAGAACATGACATCTAGCAGAGCAATGGCTGGAGCCAATATAGCGCTACACGGCCTTCTTGCAAGAGCTATCGAGCGAGATGAAAAGGCTGATTTTTGGGCTTATAAAGAGTCACGCATGAGTCCGATCCGCTTGATCGGAGCCGCACAGCTGTCGCTCAATCCAAAACCAGTGCGCTACGGAGAATTTGTATCGGTTACGCTTTTCTGGGGCTGGCGAGAAAATTTTCTGCTGGTTACCCTCTTTGCGCTAGCCTGGTACAGAGACGTATCAGCCGTAAAATTGAAGTCGTTATTCAATAATCAGACCGACGCTTGGTCCCAACATTGCCTGCCTCTGTGGGAAACCGCTAATTGTGTTACGGTGGCTATACAATGGGTCTTTGGAGAATGAATAAAATCTTCAGTCCGACCTCCAGTATTGTACCCATAGTTAATTTCTGAAGGATCATTGTTTGTTAAGAGCGGTAAAAACTACCTGTGCCTGATTACGGCTGTCAATCTTTCCATGGACACTTGTCACGTTCTTATAGTGGACGCCTGAAATAAATCAACTCTAAACAATGGACGACTGCGATTAAATTGGAAAGGTGATTGATTAATGTTTAGGATTTGTATGTGATAAAGTTCAATGCAGTCAGCTCAAACTTATGTTTGGAGTGCAAAAGAATCCATGGAACGTCAAACTAAGACGACTTTCACAATTTCAAAAACTGCTTTCTTAATTTCTACTACTTCAGTTCCGAGACACTGATTACAGATATGGGTTTGTTTACTTTTCAATTGACGGGTCATCGAAATAAAATTAATATAAATTAGTACATCACTATTCGTGACAGATGTAATTAATTGTTGCCGATGTACTTCATTAAAAGTGGTCTCATTCAATAAAAAAATCTACGCAACGCAGGTTTGTCTTGTTAAAAAAAATTCCTTGAGATGTTTTTTGTAGTTTAGCCAAATCCAAATTATTTAACTTTCAGATTTCAGCACAGGGACGATGAGACGAAGTAAAAAGTTTGTGGCTTGCGGTATCGGGTAATTAACAGACCAAACTCATGAATTTGTAACTACCCTTGACCATGAGCGAACTCAATGACGTTATCTTTCGCCATTTCCGCTCTTTCGTTGACGGTCCCTCACAAGCGAACGTATCATCATGTCGGGCTTAGAATATTTGTTGCGTGACGAGTGAATGAACATTAACGGTGGTTTCAAAAGTCTTAATTCGCTTCCGCATGTTGAGATGCTTCCTGAAGCCTCACGGTCATGTGAGGAGCAACGACCGAGCTCCGGAATTGACTGAAGACGTTGTTCCGCGGCCTTCGTATTTTTTGGAGCTATGTCAGTTAGCTGCGTAGCGCTTATGGATTTTACAGCAACGCAAGAGTGGGGTGGGGCTCGAGTACGCTGTTATTCAAGTCAGGCGATGGCGTGTTTGGTCACTGACTCCAAATGTGCACAAGGTACTGACTAATATGTATGATTGTAATCAGGTTGATATGGGTTTGATGCAGGAGCGTTATATGTGTTCATAAGTGTATTCTTGTTTTTTCTATTACCGGTGCTTCATCCACTGAAATATAAGTGCTTTTCCTTTATTAGATAATCAATTTTTATCTTGTTCGCGAGATCAAAACAGGATTTATAAGGATAAGTGAAATGGCAACTTCTTACAACGGAACTCGTTTTGTTAAAGGAAGTAAACTGTATACTTGAAACTGTGTGCTTCATTCCTCTTCAGTGCATTTTTCACTGTGATCAAAGAAATGCATTGCCCTAAAAACCCAGTTAGTTTTAGAAGTTTTGTGAAATTTTCAATCTATTAGGAGCTTCATGAAGAAGTATCTTATATCACGCTGAAATACTACCTAAATTATTGAACGATAGTAAATAGAAAACGCAAAGTTATTAGTATCCACTATGAGAATGTTTTTAATTTAGCTTTTTTCATTCACAATACTGTTCGCACTGACATTACTGATCTGAAGAACTACGAGAACCATTTGTCGCATGACGAACCAACAACTATTATGCACTTCACTCAAATGTCAGGCTGCTGGCTATTCTATTTTAGGACCTAAAATTAGACCACATATTTACTTGAATATCTTTCGTTTGAGCTCTCGTCGGGCTTCACGTAACTACTTTAAAAAATATCTTTGACATTAACAGCACCAACAATATCAGATGATGGTTTTCATGAAAAAATCGTTTCTTGAAGCAGTAATGCACGTGTTCCGTAAAATAGATTTATCAGTGAGCTTCAGTTCATTCAATTTATTAGATCTTGTATCCGGTACCATCTCGAATCTAAACTTTGGACACGTTTTAATCGCCTCTATTTGTCAAGATCTCGGCCCTAAACTTGCAGGCGAGCCTTTGTTGCACCTGACGCTCGTCAGTGATGCCTCTAGGTGTGGAGGCAGCCTTAAACCCGGAAGTCTCAACACAGAGTACACCTTCTCAGGAGTCACCCTGACGTTTTATTTGGAGAATGATGCCATCGGAGCAAGGCAGCGCCCACACGCATCTGGTAAACCTTTCTACGAGCCTTTATTCTATCATCACTGCGGTGTCAGTGAGCTTGATGAGCAACGTATTGTTCTGAGGTCACATCATATGTTTTATCGCGAGGTTTTTGGAATGTCTGCCACGAATAGCGGAAGTGGTCCACGTGTCTCAGAAAGACGGATGAGCACTGCAGTGTAGTTCTCGAAGAGAAATTTGTTGTATCAGAGCGGAGCACGGGATCTTGGCCAGCACTGCTTTGTTTCGAGGTCGAGTGCTGGATGTTCCAGTGTCGCGCTGGAAGACAGCGCGCTCAGTAACGGTTTCGCCGTTCCTGTTCGGGCAGGAAGTCGGAGTGTTGTCATTTTTGCTATGGCGGTGTTGGTTTCCAGCTGGTCTTGGCGGAGTGTGCTGTTGACATGTCATCGTGTGGGTGTGGAGGTAGGTCTTTCGTGCTCGTGTTGGAATTGCCGCAGTAGGCACACTAGGAACAACCAGACACTAGGAACAACCAGTTAATTGGTATTTAGACGTAATTGAATGAAATAGTAGATTACAGCTCTTGAGATATAATGTAAGTAAAAACCATTGTGAGTGTTGAAATTCACTTCTGTTACCGGCGTATGGAAAAATCAGACAGTACTTAGTTTTATTTATTATCTCTAATAAGGTAACTGCCCAGAATATGGGAATACATTGAACATCGTCAGATATTAAAATATTAGCCTTTGCTTTATTGACTCGAATAAATTCCAACAGCAACCATATGACTGATAGTAAATATTATGGAAAAGTCTACCGATGCTTTCTAACATTATTTTATAAAAGCTGTTGGAATATTTTCCATGCTCTGATAATTTAAATGAAACTCAGCATCTTCTTGGAGTTGATCCTCATGTTTCGCGTGCTTCCTAGCTTCCCGACCACATTTAGTGTTCGAAGTTTGTCTTTGAACTAAAAATGCAGGAACAGAAACTACATACCTACATACTACATAAGTCCATACAAACAACATGGTATTTATGAGCTTAAAACTCAGTTTTTGAAGCCTTTTCTACTTATTATTTAGTAAATTTCTAGTCCAGAAAATCAAAGTCTCTGAAACTTTAACACTTTTTGATTTATACGAAGTAAGTTTTTCTTCAGATTGTGTTACCCGTCGTAGCGTAGAAAATATTGAAGTTAACACTATATATTAATCAACCCAACATTTCTTGATCATTATTATTCACAAGTGTTCACCTTACTTCTAAGTCGTTCAACGTCACACATTTCTATTTCTCATTGACTGTGTGGCAGTCCGTAGGAAAAATAAAGCAAATGTACGAGGAATACATGTGTACGAACAGGCAGCTTAGTTTGGGATTAATCAAACAAAATGCATGTTTTGTATCTCATTAACTGTGATTTTGAAGGATATCTGTTCATGATACACAAAATGTAATCATCATTGAAGTGAATTAATATATTACTAGCACGACTGGAAACGCTTCATTATTGAGGAATTTTATCGCCATCGTATAACAAATTTTCACATTTTAATTTTTTCCTGCAATGGAGATTTGCGTAAAAGAGCATCCGAACACAATGCAAGATTTTACTGAAATTACATGAGTGTAAATAATTTCCTGCTGCTATCAGGATAGAGCGAGAGTTTTTTAATGCCCTATTGAGAATGCATAGTTGTACTCGACAACAGGCGATCAGATATAATTTATTCCCAACAATACAATCGCTTTAAGGAGGTTCCCATGCACCACAGGCGTAACGGAGTAGTCACTTCATTCTAAAGCACCGTTTTCGTCATGCCATCAATATTTTCCTTCCACACATGACTCTTTTTTCCATCGTTTTTTCTCCAACTGTTAGCTTAAATGAAAATTGTATTCATGCCGTTGCATCGTTTTTATGCGTTACCCATGCAGCAATGCTGCGTGCTATCTCTCAAATACTTTTATCGTGAAGTAGCCAATAAATTTCATTGCTACGTTATAAGGTTCATCGTTCAGTCGAACATCTCGCCAGCGTTACCAGCAGAACATTCCAAACACAATCTATTTCGTGTGATTTTAAAACCGAAGAATGTCATTCGCTTTAATTCAGGGTTAATTAATTTCGTCCACGGTGTGACACTTTGAATTGTAGTGCTACTGTCATTTGGAAACTCATCGTTCATCGTTCAGTCGAACATCTCGCCAGCGTTACCAGCAGAACATTCCAAACACAATCTATTTCGTGTGATTTTAAACCCGAAGAATGTCATTCGCTTTAATTCAGGGTTAACTAATTTCGTCCACGGTGTGACACTTTGAATTGTAGTGCTACTGTCATTTGGAAACTCGAAAGGTATTTTTCTCGTCGCTGGATCTAAGTCTCGTTTTCATTTCACAGTCTATTAAGCAGCAAGCATGTGTTCCAGGAAGCAGCGGCTGTTCCGGCGCATATTTTCAGGCAAAGGGCAGATATGACGTGGGACGATAAAAATACCGATGCTTCAAATAAGTATTTTTTGTTCTGAAATAGGCATAAGCCCATTTGAAAGTGTAATAAGTTCCTGATATAATCACCGTTTTTTAAAGAGTAATTTCCATACTGTCTCAGAGGAGCTAAAAATGCTGAACAGCTCAAAATCTTTTTAGAACTTCTCATTTCGTGCATTTTCTGAAAGGAATCTGCGTGGTACACAACGTTACCACAGCCGCTCAAATCTTTCGATGTCTCCGTACTCTTTGTCTCGGACAAGCTGCGCATGCATTAATACAAGCCTATATAAGAGACGCATCGCATTAAAGTGCGAACACGTTGAATGTCATATGAACATTAAGTGAGCGATGATGCTTGATTTAAAGCTGCAAAAATTTTTCTCAAATATCCCTACAGATGATCGTTTAGATAATCATGATCGTTTAGTACAAATGTAAGCCTGTTGTCTCCTCAGAGCGTGAATTTTACTGTGAGTGCGTCTAGCCTTGCGAGCTACTCTGTGGATCCGCCGTATAAATTAGCATGTGTACTCTGATAGTTTGCACTGAACGAACCAGTTTTGGGATGGGTCGTGAGGCAAGTCCAGCTGTCTGTCGCTGCGAGTTCTACACGGAACCTGAACCCGGAGAAAAAGTTTCATCGACGGTCGAGAAACACGGTCCGTAAGTTCTTTGTGGTCACTCTGAAAGGTTTCTTTTTGTTGCAGCTTTTCTTATTTTAGATTCCACTATACCGGATTGGCGGAACGATTTGATGGTGGGTTCTCTACAATGCCATAACAGGGATTTTATGACGAAGGAAATATGTTTCTGGATTTTAATTGAAGTCTTCGATTTGACCTATGGTGAACTTGCGCCTACGTGTGCTAAACAAAACATGTTTATAAAATTATTCAATCACAAGGAATACATTTATTTCACGCGAAAAAAAATTGTTTTAATGATTCAAAGTTGATTTATTCTATCTTATATATTTTGAGGTCGTGTTCGCAATCAGTAATCAGTCATTTTGATGAGAATTGTAGGTAGTTTGGGGTGCAAACTCCTCGTAAATAAAAAAAGAATTCCATTCTTAGGGTGTCAAATATCGGAAAATTATTCCCTCATCGTAAAAAATCCCATAAATAACCTCAACTTTTGTTTGGAGTGATAAAATTTCCGATTTGAGTTGATTGTAGCATAACGTAGAGATGATGCTTAAATGTTTTTAAATAATTGTGCACATACGATGCTTCGAATTTTTGCCATAGATGTCATCATCTTGTAATTTAAAGTATTTCTTTCATTCATCATTCAATTTCATGTACAAGAACGTTCATGTGAAAGGAAAAGGGCTTACAGCTTGACACAGATTTGATTACAGTGATATTCTCAAGGAAAATTTGGAGTTGGGGACTAAACACCGACCAGGGAATTTTCCCGCACGTTCGGCCGTGTCGGCTTCCCGCGGCTGCGGTTCTTCCTAACGTTGACAGTGAAAAGAAATACCTTTCGTTCTGCTAAGTAGCTATGAACTCAAGAAATTCTTTTGTGAAAATTGAGTCAATGTCGGGAGGTAATTTTTCTTGCTCATGATAATGATTGGTCAGATTGATGATTCATAGGCCAAATTGTTTCTTGAAAATTAAGTCACAATTTAGAGAGGGAATTTTTCTTGCTTCTGATAATGATTAGTCAGATTGATGATTCATAGGCCAAATTGTTTCTTGAAAATTAAGTCACAATTTAGGGAGGGAATTTTTCTTGCTTCTGATAATGATTAGTCAGATTGATTATCCATAAGCCGATTGCAGCAAAATTTCTGCACTGAGCGGAAGCAGTAGAGCATGAAAAAAGACATAAAATTGGTGTCGTCCTTAGCATAAATTTTCAAGCTTTTTGACATGGCTGATGAGAATTACGTTCTCGCACACATAACCATCGTGGGTAAATTTGCTTCACCTGGAATTCATAAATATTGCAATTTTTCGAAATTTTAGGAGCTTCCAAGCTTTCTCAATCAAGTTAATTCGAAATATTTCCTAATATTCTGCATATAAACCAACTAATTCACTATTGTAAAGTTAGTAGTCATTCCGAACCGGAGTGAAATGCTTTGAAAATGAGTATTTTTTAGTGACGAATGATATTATTTTGAAACTATTGCCAGCTAAACAAATGGCATTTGTGACAGAAGGATCCACACAGTAGAATTTACAACTTCCCAAATTCGTCAGTGACGAGCAAACTCTTCTTTCTACGACGTTGCTTTATTTACGTCTATCCCCGCACGGCACATGCATACTCGAGTAGCGACACAGCGTCCTGACACAGCGACACAGCGCCCTGACGCAGCGGCACAGCGCCCTGACACAGCGGCACAGCGTCCTGACACAGCGCCCTGACACAGCGACACAGCGCCCTGACACAGCAACACAGCGCCCTGACACAGCGACACAGCGCCCTNCACAGCACCCTGACACAGCGGCACAGCGCCCTGACACAGCGGCACAGTGCCCTGACACAGCGACACAGCGCCCTGACACAGTGGCACATCGCCCTGACACAGCAACACAGTGCCCTGACACAGCGACACAGCGCCCTGACACAGCAACACAGTGCCCTGACACAGCGGCACAGTGCCCTGACACAGCGGCACTGCGCCCTGGCTCCCTAATTCCGTGCTACGGTGAAGTCTAATTCCTTTTCTTGTCCAGCCGCTACAATCGTCCGGAGCGTTCTGAGTCCGCCGTCATTTTCTTTGTGATTACTGCGGGTTTTCCAGCCAGGGAGAGCTAGAGTTCAACAGTCCGGGGGAATACCTTCACTTGCGGATAAAAGTTACTAAAGAAATTCTTGGTGAGTTAGCTCATGCTTAAAAGTTCCGACGCGAATTAATAAAAGGCGTGGGTAATGAATTGTGATCCCCCTGTCGTCGTGATTACTCGTGCGAAAAATTTATGAAGAATATTGAACAAAATACTTATATGCATCCTGAACAAATTGACAAGCTGTACGAATTTGAACGAACTATGGAAAAATTCTCGTGTAAATGTACGTTTATTTGTTCAATTGTACAGATATAACGTTGGCATTTGCTTTGGTAGCATAAATAATTTATTGCCGGAGATTTTCTTTCTTGTTGTACACTTATACTCGGACATTGAACTGTTACAAGCAGCACGGAAACGTTCGCCAGTTAGCTTCATGTCCAAATGAACGAAGATTCTGGTTGCGGTTACGTGAGAAGATTTAACAAGACTTTTAGCTTGAGTCTTATCTTCAAGGCCTCTAGCTCGCCCATCTCGACAGCTCGCCCATCTGTGGCCAAAGTTATTTGTAAGCCCAAGAATTTCTCATTCGTAAGAAAAATCTTGTACTTCTCGGACATAATTGAGGATTTTTTGCCAATTTTTAAAGTTGGCCTGCCGTGATACTACCGAAACCTGGAATTTATAATTTGTGAAAAATTTCTTGCAATTTGTGAAAGATTTCTTCTACTTCTCGTACAGTATTTGGAATTTTTCCTGCCCATTTCTAAAGTCGTTATGCCGTGATGCTACCGAAACCAAGAATTTGAATTTTGTGAAAGAAATTTAATTCTTCTATATTATTTAGGAATTCTTCCCGACAATTGCTGCAGTTGTTGTGATGAGATCCTATCGAAAATAGCATCGAACAATTGGTATTTCCGACTGCATTCGCTCGCTAGGTATGGCTGGGTTTCCAGAGTTGGAATTTATATATGAGATGCCTGCCTGATCCGCTTAAGGCCTTCCCTTCATACCATTTATTAAGAGTCGAGCGTTTTCTGAGAATCAGGTAGGATAGTCGTGATATCTTGACTGAAATCACCGACAAACTTTAAATATTGCGTCAATTTAAGATTTAAAAAAGAACATGCGGCTTCATTTTAAAAGTATTATATTTCTTGGCTTAGGGACGCAACGGATTTTGACCTTTTATTCTAAACAGGTTGCGTCACGTAAAAAAGAAGACATGGCCTAGCTCAGAAATTTTGAAACATGGGTGCGTTGAATAAAGTTTTCGAAGGAATTGGAGGACGTTTTAGAATATACTATTGTCTTTGGATAGATAAAATATGAAGTGGAAATCCTGAAGAATATTGTGTTGTTGTCTGCTAATTGGAACATCAGAGTTTGTCAATAAACCTACTTTCGTTTAAAGTGTTTGAGCTTTGATGCCTAATTAAAATTACTCGTATATCCTATTGATGGAATTCTTCAGCTCTTCTCAGATGGAGTTTTTCATTATTTTTCACTAGTCGCTAGCAAACTTGAACAAATTAATTTCAAAGTTCATTTGGGTTTCTAACTCATTTTGAGTGGATCATTTCTTATTTACATTTTAAATCGAGATTTTTCCGAATTACTCCTTGTGAGATATGAATTGCGTCTTGACTGTCGAAATTTTAAACCGTATCGATGTAATAAACTCGCAAACTCTATTGTAAATATGAATAAAAGTTGCACGGGATTCTTCAAATGAACAAAATACTCACGAGTGACACGTGTTTTCCTTTCGGGAATCTCACATTTTTCACAATTCATTCTAAACTCCAGCAAAGTCGTCTCCCTGAACCACGAATTTCTTCACCATTATTCTCGAGACGGACGTGCTGTGTCCTCTTCTTCGTTCTATTTTTACATTCGTCTCTAATTAAACTTGCTCGCTCGGACTAAGCGAACTACATCACAAAACAACGGAAGGGCGACCATTTTAAAATTGTAACAATATTGCCCCAGAAGCTGTGTGGTATTACGTTGCATAAGGCGCTTGTATGACGACTCACATGACGACATTAGGGAAGTACGTGGCTCATATGAACGTAAATGCGGCTTGTATTTGACCGTACAAGGTGATCGGTGACATATACCCACTCTAGACGTAACGCTGTTGTAGCGTCTACGACAACAAAGAAGAGACGTGTTCTTGCTGTCATGCGAAGGATAGTTAAAGAAAAAGAAGGTTCAGATTATTCTCAACAGTCTTTAATTTTGGCAAACGAGTAATTTTTGAGGCTCTACTAAACTCAAATTAAAATTACTGTGATAAATCAAATTTCACTACTCGTTGTCAAATTAATTTTAGCAAAAATTCATGATCGCTGATTGATATTTTGAATATGAACTTGAACTAATTTTTTATTTCAAGCTCCTGTTGGTGTGTCTGAGCGTTTTTCTCTTTAATTTAACGAGCGCAACAGCGCTGACTCAGCAGGCAGTAATCATGACTTTTGGGGCTTAGTAAATTAGTGAAGATTCGAGGATTCAAATTCTATCTAAGCCCACCCCAAATGCGATTTAAACAAACGAAAATTGTCTTTAAGAGCTACAATAATTCTCAATTGTGAACCAATTTTAAGCTGTAAAAATATTCCTCAAATATCAGGCGCGACTCATTTTACAAGCACGAAAAGCGTTCACAATGCGTTTTCTAAGACGCGTAGAAACCCGACGCAATTACATGTTCTCCGTGTTCATCGACTGAGGACACTTTATTTTGGAGGCCGAACTCAATGGCGCTTTTAAGGAGCGCCGGATAATAAAAAAGCGTGACTTTCCATTCGCTCGAGAAACAGAGGTATCCAGTAACCAGGTTGTCTGGAGTCATTTCAACCAGTCACTGCCTTTGCTTTTTTGCGCTTGTCTGTCTTCAGTGACTTCCAAGGGCAATCCAGGCTACGTTTGCATCGTTCAGTGCATTTCATCGCCTCACGGATTCTTTTGAAACGTGTTTTTAAAATGGCCACCACTCCGCCGCCTCTTAATGGAAGCCTGATTTGGCAGTTTACTCTAAAATGGGAGGTTGGATTTATCTTTTAGACAAATAATAAATCGCCTGCTAAATCAAATGTCATCTGTGGCATCTGTTAAATCAAACGGCATCTAAATCACTTGGCCTTAAATTCATTTAGGGAATAGAATACATCGTATGCTAAATCGTATTATTTTATCGTACTATAATTCATTTTGCGGAATGAATCCTACACATCTACTAGATGATTTCATCATCGCCATCTGCGCTTGCATAGTTGTCCTTTCAATTTCCGTATGATTAAACTACGACTTTCCAAGCATTCAAAACGACTTTGCTAGTCAAAAACATGAGTATCCCTTTGAGGAATCACCGTGTGGTTTTTCACGACGAAAATTTCTTCTTAGAGACAACGAAAATAGGCACCTGACTTGCAACACTTGCTTCTGCAACACATTGTTTTATTTTATTATGTGTTTTGAAACTCTGCCGGTGTGAAGAGCAAGCTCATGACGTGTGTCAACGTGTGCTTGCTCAAAGTGTGCTTGCTAATGGATTAAAAAAAGGAATTAATCATTCCTTCTTTAGGTCCTTTTCTGCTGAATAGGCCGAATATTGCTTTGTCAAATTTCAAATTTCAAATTTAGAGTAGTTAATAGCTTAACGAAGATTTTTTGGCAGTTGAATACTGTCTTGAAAAAGCTACAGGTGCGCAAAAAACAATTCGCTGAAATGCAATGCTGAAGTATTTTTTTTAATTTTAAACAACTTGGAATTTTCTTGACACGAGTGCGATTACTTAAAAGGTAATAGTGTTCGCTTTTCAAACTCCAACTTGCTCATAAACATTTGTATTTTCTGTCCTTAAGAATTTAAGCTGCAATCAACCACACATTAGTTTCGTTAATGACTGACTTGTCAAAGAGGCGTAGCTAAACTACGGTTGCTGACGAAGCATGTTTGAGACTTCACTCGTTTTTAACAATTTCGTTGGCGGATTCACGAATCCCTCGGTTACTGACGAAGCACAAATGAGAATTCACTGGTTTTTAACCATTTCGTGGACGGATTTACGCATCCCTTGGTTTCTCGATATTGAAGGTCAGCGCAAGGTCCATTACGTGCGGAGTGGAGCGTGGGGATGCAGACTCAGGATTTCCTCTTAAGATACTGAATCTCCTGTCAAAGTCTCCGTCGAGCGCTGATATTGTCATTGTCATTGCAAACTGTTTTTTGACTTTCTTTTCTTCCTAGAACAAGTTAGCTTTACTCTTGCGCAATGATTTCCCATGAAAGAAGGACGCATGTTGTTCGGCGCTAAATTCATATTTTGATTTGGTGACAGCCGAATATATTTGCTTTTAATTGTAGTGTGGTAGTTTTTTGATGTTGCTCATATACATTTTGTTCTATTTATGAATGGAAATACATAAACATTTTCTACTCATATGCGTGTTTAATATGCATTGTTAATTGATGAAATTTTAATTTCGACTTTAGTTCCCAATATTTTTTACGCATCGGTGTTCGTCGTTATTACTTATTCGATAGAGATGTTCTCTCATACATTCGGATAATAGAAAAGCCACTTACGTGAAGCTTTTAACAGTGGCACAACTTTAACATGAAGCTTGAAAGTTACTGCTGAGCTACAAAGTTATCACACTTGAATAGCGTACGTTTCAAGCCTGTTTCAACTCGAACATATATTTAACACGAGTGTACGGTGTGCACTGGGACGTGTATAATTACTTTTCAAAAGGCTCATTTTACTGCAAAGATTTTCTCCTGAATTATCGTAAAACGATTACTGTCATACCTGCGTTTATTGAGAACCTACGTTATTTGAAGCGCCGCCAACAAAAACTGATCTCTCGCCTGCCCTCCTTTTGAAACGGCCGTACTCTCGTGAGGCCAAATTACGATAGACATGAAGACATGCTCGGACTGGTTGCACTGATTCATGAATCACACCCTCAGGAACCTTCAGCACGCTTTCTTACTTGAGTAACGCTTCGATTAAAACTTGCTTGTCATGCCGTAATTCTCTAGAGCGGTCACGCTCCGGATTTGAGAATTGACACAACAGTGTCATTTGACACAACAGTGTCATTTGCGACATTTTCTCGTGTTTCACATTGTGTGCTTTTCTCCGATCTATCCTTGGCGTACAGTGAAAATATTGCTTGTTTGAAATGAATTGCAGCTCACATACGCACAACAACAGAAACGAATTCATTACAGCCATCGAAGGCTGAATGTTGTTTTCGTCTCATCTTAGGTCATCCGTAATATTAAGCCAAATTTACGCCCTTGGAATATTCCAATTAAATTGTAAAATTTTTATGTTTTCATTTTGATGTTTTTATTTCGCTCGCATAGCCTATATACGAACAATGATGCATATTTTTTTTATAGGATCTATCATTTAATGCAGAATTTCTAGTGCTTGTAAGACAAAATTTTGGTTCTGCAATGAATAGTGGCAACCACAGAGAATTGATTTTGAGCGGTGATTTGAAAGAGCTTCTATTTCGAAATTGTTTCATGCCACAACCAATAATCGTGGTGTGAATAACAAGATAATTTTAGTTGATTGGAGTAATTAAAGATTTCAAGCGATTACGAGTTTGAAAATGTTAGTCAGCTAAGCTACCTGCCTGATTCGAAGGTGTACAGAGCGATATTAGCTTGTGTGTCAGAACCTCTGGTTGTAACCCTCATTCGACACCTGGTCGGAAATTTCTTGAAAACTACAGAATTTTGTTCATGAGAGTGAACAAAGAAACCATTAATTTTCACAAGTTCGGTTTCAACGTATTGTTTTCTTGCTCCACTTTTAAATCAACTTCAAACGTTCTAACAATAAATTAAAGTCTTTGGTTCAAGTCCTAGAATAGAAGTCCCTAGACATGTTTTCCTGCGGAACGCGCAACAAACGTCTTGATTCCGGAGCAAGAGGTAGAGGCAGTCTTCCAAGTTCCATGTTCCAGTCGCTCACTGGTAACCGTGACGTGAGGTGGATGAAATTTGGTGCTCAATAGCCCTTCGAAGTCTCGGCCAGTACCTTAATGATGCTAAGTGGAATGCGAGCCGTTGTGGATTGGCTTAATTTCAACTTTCATGCGTGCTAATAACAGGGAGTTTTAGTGCATCATACCTGATCTGAAATACTCCTACGTTGCTCGAGGAATGTAATGTTTAAGTCTGCCGAACTTAACTGTGGGCACGAGTGGAGACTGCCCGAGACATCGAGGATCGTCCGCTTCTTCAATTGCGGATAATTTTTACTTACACCCGCGCACTTTTTTCGAGGCATCAACGACGCTGAATCACGGTTTTCATTATTTCCGAAAGTGATCAACTCTACGAAACTGAATATCTTTCATGCAGTTGCAAAAAATTGTGATGCTTATTTCTTCGTAGAGTGCTGTTTTTATTTGGAATGACTCGGATCCTAGTTTGAAGCCGCACTTCTCATTGTTTTTTTTTTGTGCTCGCGTAAGATAGAGACGGCACGAGTGTAAAGCAGCTAAGAATCGAGCTACTTTGTGAAGCAAGTTGTCTTTTTTCTCCTGGACAATATTTTAACGCTCATGATGCCAGCTTAGTTTTTGTAAGAGTGATTTGGCTGTTTCTTACATGTTATCAAACCTGGACTTTCCGTGTCATTTGTCGAAACGAAATTCGCAACAACTCAAACGAGTTCGAACAACATGGCTGAAGTCGTGAGTGGTGTTGAGCCACGCACAGCTTCGTACAAGTGATTTTCTCAAGACATGAGTACGGCCTGTGCTTGGTGAGTTCGGTTTCTAAATTCATTATTTTGTGCTTACCTGCCTGCTTAAAACTTCCATTCTATGATGATAAAGTGGAGAGTGTTGGGGCTGGATAAACATTGGTGTTATTTATTCGTGTGACTGGGCTCAATCTTTCATGGATCATTTTTGAAAACTAAATATTTAATAAACGCAAGGTCCACGTTGGTAAGCTCATGTTGAGCTGCAGAGATTACTTCTCTTGGTTCTATTCATACCACAAGTACATTTGCCGGAGAAATTTACAGTTTTGCTGTTTCATGACCCGTAAGTAATGTGTCGTTTCTCGTGAATGGCAGTGCACGTCTGTCACTCAACAGCCCTATGGAAGCTTCCACTTATTATGATCCAGGGGAGAGAACGAGTCTTGAATATTCATTATAGGCGAGGCAAGCAAGGACGTTGGGTTTCCGGTAATGTGGCGAAACGCTCCAATGGAGCTGGTTCGAGTTGATAGGAATGGTAACATTGCTAGGTTCAGTGAATAGGAATAGTAGCATTTCTCTGTGCAGTTGTTTCAGTGAGTAGAAGAAGTAACGTTTCTCATTGCAGTAGGTTCAGAGAGTAGGAATAGGAACATTTCTCTGGGCAGTAATTTCAGTGAGTAGGAATAGGAGCATTTCTCTGTGCAGTAGTTTCAGTGAGTAGGAAGAGTAACATTTCCCATTATGTACGTTCATTTCTAGGCATGCATGTCCAGTAACGACGCTCACGGCTGTAGGGCCGCGTAACTGGAAATAGTAACGTTGTGTACCGCCGCAGTGTCAAAGTATTTAGGCGTGGGAACATTTCTCGGGAGCGAGCGCAAGAGGTCCGAGTGAGTAGGTATGCGCATGCAACAACGTTCGTCACTGTAAAGCCAAAGTAAGTAGGCATAGTAATATTCGCAGTACCCTTTCTAAATGTCATTGGCCCATACAAGTAGTGGTACAGTCACGTTCCCCACTGCTATAGCTGCAAGTGAGTAGGTGTAGTACCATTCCCCACTGCAATAGTGGCAAGAAACTAAGTACGGTAACTTTCCCACTACCGGGAGTACAGTGTGGTAAAAATAACAACAGTCCTTAATGCAAGAGGTACAAGTTAATTAGCTTAGGAACATTCCTCATCGCAGTGGATTCATATGGTTAGGCGCGCAACTAAGAAGTGCACTCGTGATCGCAGAACTCGCTCTCCCGACGTGCTGACGACAGTTAAGGGGAAGTGTGTTGGCCACGGTGGTGTTGGGTTGAAAGGATGGAGAGGGTAAATTTTCTGTTCATCTATCAATATCTCGTTTTGGCTGAAACAGCAGGCTGCTTGTCTCAAACTTTGACCCGCGAGTGACAGCCAAGGAAGGGCTCGAAAGTCCCTGTAGCATTCCAAGATGTTAAATTTGCCGGATTTTGTAAGCAAGCAAAGTAAATTGTGTAACCCTCTGGTAATGAGCGATGCGTGTGCTGTGTGGGGAGTTTCCACACAACTACCTCGGCCTGTTGTTCATGTTAGAGACTATCCTGTTATTGATCGCTGTTGACCACCTTGTACTGTCTGTTGATGTGGACTGCCTTGGTGTTGTCTATGTTATTGACTACCTCCGGGTTTTTGATGTTATAAATGGTATTGTTGATGTTTTGAACCCCTTTGGTATTGTTGATGTTATTAACCCCTTTGGTATTGTTGATGTTATTAACCCCTTTTGTATTGTTGATGTTATTAACCCCTTTGGTATTGTAGATGTTATCAACCCCTTTGGTATTGTAGATGTTATCAACCCCGTAGGTATTGTTGATGTTATCAACCCCTTTGGTGTTGTTGATGTTATTAACCCCTTATGAATTGTTGGTGTTATCAACCCCTTTGGTATTGTTGATGGAATTGACCAATTCGATATAGTTATGACTCGTTTTTCACCATTATCAGTTTGAAGATGGAGAAAATGCTGCATGCATTTTGAAATGAAGAAGTCAGTATGTAAAGCAAGAAAAGCTCCATCCGTATAAAACCTATAAGGTTCTCATGTATCTCAATGAATGGAGTATAGAGCAGAAAATAGTGTTAGTTTATGAACCCTATTGTGAGAGTCTTTCAAGCCCCGTAAAACCTTCCAGTTTGAGATCTGTAAGTGCATGTTGAACGTCAAAAGAGCTCGCCCGAACACAATTGTGTGTTTGCGTGCGATGTTCCCACACGCTGGCTGACGCAACGTAGCAAATAGGGCGAAAGGAACAACGTAAATAAATGTCAATAAAATATGACATGCCTGTAAAATGCTCTTTCATCAGCAATAACAGCGAAGTGCAACCTAAAACAAAGACGTTCATGTGCCATAAACACGTTGCTTCATTTTAGGAAGCACTGGATTACACTGAGGTATGTTTATTAGAATTTTCATCACGTTTTCTTGCTGTTGCTTTAAATTTACTGCTTATTGTTATGCCCGAACTATCGTGTTTCTGATGGTATTTCTAGCTTGTTGATTGAATTTATTTCGTACCACGTTACCTATGTCGTCCAGAACTGAAGCTTAACTTATGTGTGCTTTACTGGGCCTCATAATTTAACTTTTACTCATTATGTTAAAAAAATTCATTAGTGTACTGCTATTTTGTTGTACTTGAACGAATTATTTATGCTAGTGCACATCAAAAGTGTAAAAAATGAAGAACCTTGGAACTGGTAAATACTGTATAAAACCTGTCACTGAAATGCGTTCACGATGCTCAGCCAAACCACGCTTGGCAAATTCAGAATTGCAACTTTCTCTTTTTTAATGAAGGTAGTCCTTTCATATACTACACGTGTTTGACGTGCCTCCATACCACTAACAATCGATGCAAAAAAAAAGGACTGTCTTCGAGTGACTAACGTCAAGTGAAATGCTTAACTAATTTCAGTCTGTAAGTTGAGGGACGGTTTTAAAAATTAAAAAAAATATTGCCTGATGCTCATTTTCACCACTAAATAATCGAGTGTTTGCATGCTCGAAATGAAGACTAATTTGGGCGAATAAAAGTAATGAAGGTCAAATTAAGACGTTTAAATGGATACAAAGTTTGACTCAAGCCATGACGTTCTTTTTTTGTTCAATTTAAACAACTCGTCTTCCACAAGCGATACATCAGTAAAGCCGTTTTTCAGAGGTTTTGCTATTGACTTGTTAAAGTATCACTACTTGTTGGTCTGTTCTTCAAAATGCGTTGAATATCTCGAATGATCGCCGTCTGACGTTCAGAAGAAAGAAAGTGCGCTTGTCAGCCGCCGAGTCTAGCAGGTGTTTTTGACGAACCTTGAAGCAAGGTCTTGTGTTTTCATTGATAATTTTCTCTGTGTGAACAATTTTTCCTCCTTGAAAAGTTTTCCGTTTAGAGGTGCCATGTTCATTTATCTTTGTTGTACTTGTTGAACTTATTTGTGTTGCCTTGTTCTGTAAGTGCTATAGGAGGTCAATTTGGTTTCAATCCACATAAATTAAATGAAAATTTGGTCGAATGTCTTCTCGGGATTTCACAATTTTAATGCGCTATTGGAGGGAAAACAGCTTGCATTTTGTGTGCAGTTACACAGTGCTGCAACTTCTTTCTTCTAACAAATAGTGCTGGCCATGTTGTAAAAACGTCTACCATGACCATTACTTGGGGAAAATTCCTGTAACATAATATTTTTTCTAAATAATAACTTTCGATAGAAGACTACCTACGTACCGGATATTAAATGTTGGATGTTCAAAAAATCATGACCTTCTTCATCTACACTTGACTCTTTTGCTTGCATGGTGATGGATCATTAATTTCGGTACCAAACCACTGCCATCCATACAGGACGACTATCTTCAATTTTTTCATTTTCCCTCAATAACAAATCGTTATCTCAAATCCTGAATCATTAGTCTATGCTCAATACGTTTTCTCGCTAAATTGAGTCACCTGACACATTTTAACACGTTGCTTGCGATACGACCCATCGGTGGGTCGTGCTTAAGTTTTTCTTGCTCCGAAACGACAATTTGATGGGTCGTTTGAAATATTTTAACAACCTTTTAACATGAATGGTTTTTAATGGACCCAGTTAATGTTCGGCATTTAAGGAATTACTAACAAATTGTTGTCTTTGAATTTGTGTTGAATATTAAACTTCAGTTTAACCCATCGCAGTCAACGTGTTGGGTATAAAATAGCCCGCTCACTTTCCTGACTAGACACCGAGATCCTGAACCTGGAGAACCTGTACCTAAAAATGATCCATTTTGCTGGCCATGTCTCAGTTTGATGTTGTCACCCACAGTCAGATTGCTCAATGTTGCGCCCATTCTTCAACTCCGCTTGCAAGTTCTGTTGCACGCGTGCTGCTGGGTCGTGTGCTGAGCGTGCAATGGTTCTCGCACTGCATGTGTGGCAGTACTCGCACCGCACGTGGATAGCAGTACTCGCACTGCACGTGAATGGCAGTATTCACACCGTACGTGGATGGCAGTACTCGCACCGCACTTGGATGGCAGTACTCAGCATGCAACAGCCACAGCAGTTCGCAAAGTCCCACGCTGTGCGATTGCCAAGTCCCACGCTGTGCGATTGCCAAGTCCCACACTGTGCGATTGCCTAGTCCCACACTGTGCGATTGCCAAGTCCCACACTGTGCGGTTGCCAAGTCCCACACTGTGCGGTTGCCAAGTCCCACACTGTGCGATTGCCAAGTCCCACACTGTGCGATTGCCAAGTCCCACACTGTGCGATTGCCAAGTCCCACACTGTGCGATTGCCAAGTCCCACACTGTGCGATTGCCAAGTCCCACACTGTGCGATTGCCAAGTCCCAAATATGGCCTGCTTGTCTGGAAGCTGCTGCTATGATCTCACCTGCTGCTGCCGCTGCTGCTCTTGCTGCTGCTGCTGTCGCTGCAGTTTGAGATGCATTGCACCGCACTCCTGCCGCCGTCATTGCGTGTTTATTTATCCCTCTATAATTAATTATAGGGTTGAAAATGCGAATATTATCTTCCAGGAAGGGCTCAGCCAATGAGCCAGTTTCACTCGAAGGATCTGCATTAATTTTATCACTGCTGGATATTACTATTTCCTTGCCACTTTAGGTCGTAATTATGCCCCTGAAATAATTGCAGGATGCTATTATTATTTCCGGGCGACTGTTTAGATTTAGTGTACTGTTATGATGGTAGTGGTGTGTTGGGATTTCTGGGGTTGCGTGTTCTTTTTGTGAAGTTAATGGTGATGAAAACTCGTGAGAGGCGAGGGAAACTCTGTTTCGAAAAATCCTCCTTCAGTAAATTGATGTGCTGAGTTGAGGAAGATTGATTAAAGGAAAATTTTAGGAACTGTTTATAGACTGAATGATTTCGTCATTGTAACTCAGAATTTTTTTTGTTTTTAGATGAACGCTCTAACATGGTGATGGGTGTCATGCTGTGATGATCGAAGTTACTCTCTTGAGTTCAATCTCCCTTTGCAAGATTTTCATAGAACGGGTGCATGACTGAGCATAAAAGCTTCTCGTCATTCCGACCCTGGTACTAAACTGTCAAAAACGAAGTACTTGACTTTTAGGAAACGCGGTTGAATTTCTGCGAGTCTACCTTGGAGAAAGGAACAATGCTCCTGCACTGACAGACGGTGAAAAAGTTGTCGAAAAATCCGTCTGTATGGTGCGCGGCGAGGGGTGTGTGACACGTTCGGCACCCTGTTTTTCCACGGTGTTTAGTAAATATTCAGGTTAACTTCAAACTTTGTGAATGACAGGAGCTGGCAAGCGCTATGGAACTGGGAAGAGAACCAAAAGTTTATGAGCAAAGCAGCAGGGCACAGAATACTCGCGCAAATTTGACCAAGAACTTTTTCACTTACAAAAATTCGCATTGGACGAGATTGTCTTCACATACAATTATTCACGTTATAACTGTAAGGAAAATCCATTAACGAGTTTATGAAGATACAATGTAAAATTAAATAACGTGATTATTTTGCCATAGTTTAACTTGTTAATAAAATTAAAGCGTAGCGTTAGGTAAGTTTAGCAGTCATTAATCAAAAGTAACAGGTAACATTTGGCCATGTTTCGCCAAGCTAGTTCTGAATATCTGTTGGTGTGTTTCACTCATTTCCACTTGTGGGCTTATGCATTTGAGGCGGGAGATTTCAGTTTATATGGAAGCATTGATCATGCAGTGTTTTGGTCACTGGCCCACACCCTGATGAACTACAGTAAAATTTGTATGTTCAAACGGTGGCAGACATTAGGAAGACTGCATGCGTCCGAGCAGAATGGCGAATGCGTTGAAATAGTTACACTAACGTAGCAGGTAAAGACCTCAACACTCGCCGTAGCAAAACACAAAGGCTGTCGCTGTAAACAAGGAACCATAAAACTAATATAAAGAGCTAAGTTACTGGAGCAATCCACGTCAGCTGGACTCTAGCCAGTGCTGCACATGTTCTGCATACCTCATAGCGTTCTGTGTGAATCGTACGTGTATTTCCAGGCTGCTTTTGCGTAGAGGAGGAGGCCTCTCCATACTTTGAATTCCCGCTCTTACCCAAGTTCGGGTTTCGCCATTTTGTGAGCATTGTGTGGGCAAATTTCTATGCAAGGATGTTTAATGCCTAATCAACTCTATGAGATTGTTGAACGCATGCTGCTACGTTCTAATATTGTTTAAATAATTCAGACTACTTAACGTCGTTATTGTTTTTGTTACTTATATTATTATTAGAGCCGTTTTTTTTTCTTTATGGGATTATTTCCGAAACCATCGCTAATCTTTGTGCGATTGTTGAACCAGGACTGTCTGCATAACCCTATCATCAAACATCAGCAGAAACTATGTACATAGTCAAACGTAGCTGCATCATGAGTGTGCGTGTATGACGCACATCTATGTCGCAACAAAATTTACACGTGAAAAATTATATATCAGGGGTTCAAACATTAGTCGTGTTTATGAATAATGCCGTTTGTAGGAAGATGTCACTTTTTTTGCTGGAGTTCCTGCCCCGTCTTACAGATGGGACGTCACCATGTGTGGAGAACTGAATTCTCTTCGGCAGCATCAGCTGCCCCGCATGGGTACGGTGCTTTTCATTGTGTTTTTGAAAATTTTGCTCTCCGATGACCCAATAGCAAAGGCTCATTTCAATGAAAGATCTTCAGTAGAATGCTTCCACTGTATACATAAAAGGACAGTTATCTTTATTTTTTCGTGTGATTATTCATTATAATTAATATTATTGAATGTTATTCCAGTAGCATCGGTAGTATATCCATTAACATTTTTAAAATCATTGTAACTGATGGCCTGTAGTATTTTATCATATTGTCGCTCTTCGGATGCTCGAACCACTTGTACAATATAGACCATAGAACAACCAACTTTTTTTTTGCATGCATCACACTTGCAAAAATGTGCTCTCTTACATGTGTGTGAGTTGTGAGTGCTGTTCTTATAGGTGTGAGTATGTATTAGCGCACGTAAATTGCTACTAGCAATTATAAATGCACTGGACATGTGCATGCGGATAGGTCGACTTGGAGACGTGTTGGTATCTCGGCATTTCATTTCTCCTTCGAGTGTAATTGAATTCGTACGACACTAGCCAAGAAGTTTACCTTTGCGCAGCTCAGTTATCCCCTGCAATAATCTGTTTCCTTCATCTAGGAAGTCCGCAATTTTGCTGAGCGCCAGCCAGCGTCCCTGGGTGCTACGTAAAGTATCATAATCCAGGCCCAATCATCCGTAGCCATACCACCGTCGAGGATATGGGACTGCTTTTTCTTGAGCAGTGGCTCCAGCGCGAGGACTACACTATTGTCTCTGTTTTGCGTCCCCCTCGTGTGTTTTTCTGAACTTCTTCAGGGCAATTGCAGAATGCAGGAAAGTTCCGTTTATCGTGACGGATTAGCGACGGAGTTCAGTGATGGATTAGCGACGGAGTTCCGAGAGTTCAGAGTTGTGATCATTCAAAGCTTTGTGTTTTTAGCTTCTTATGATTGCGCTCGTGCAGCGTTACCACATCACTGATGACAATTGCAATAGGTCAAAATTTTTCCTGTGCTCTATTTCCCTCTTTTGATGTTTGAACTTGAACAATCGTGTGGGAAAGGAATTACGTGATGAAGTTGCGATGGTGTGCTCGAAAACAAATAGACGTTGTCAGTCTCGCGTTCAATATCTTATTCAAATTGTTTTTTCTTTCAAAGTTTTTATCAGATTACCTATTTGCATTTCTTGAGTGTCGAAAATTTTTGAGTGACCATTTAGGACACTGGGAACTATGGTGCCCGTGATCGAACTTTGTCTACAGCTTGCGTAAATTTTCATTCTTGACCAATGAATTTTTCAAATAATAAGTAACATTTAATTTTTTTTCAGCTTATCACCGTAAAAATATCAAGTGAGATTTGTCCGTTTGTTCCATTATACTATTCCTTACATCCTGCAACTTGTGCGTGATATACATTTTTGAGCGAAAAGTTAGAGCAGAAAAGCAACAGTTTTGCAGCTCTCAAACTTGATGCGTACTTAAGATGGTCAGTCTCAAACACAGCGCAATCAAAACAACAATCTGTGGCACAAACAAATATTTTCATAATTCACTAACTCCCATGACAAGAACACCATCCATCGCATAGAAAAGTAAATTCTTCCAAATTCTTGACGAATGGTAACCGTCATTGCATCCTGGTGTTAGTTATAAGGCACTTGTAAAAATCAATGTACAAGATGATATATATCAGGCTTGATTGGAATAAAACGTTCTTTTTTTTAAAGAAAACGAGCAAATGAAATGGCGTGGCAGCAAGATCAGTATCAGATTTGACTGGAACAAAACCCTTTTTTTTAAAGAAAACGAGCAAATGAAATGGCGCGGTAGCAAGATATGTACAGGTTTGACTGGAACAAAATATCCTTTTTTTTAAAGAAAACGAGCAAATGAAATATCTCGGCGGCAAGGAACCAGTCACTAAGCGTGGCGTACGCGCGTGACCACCGACCATACAAGAGCTGGCGAGTCTCGTGTCTCGAGTCGGACACTTGCCACGGGTGGCGGTAATTACATGCTGCTTAAGTTCTGATTTACGTCATTGGCCTTCACAGCGCGGCGCAGCGGCGTAAATGTTCTGCCTGATTGTTCTCCGCTTGGACACCGGCGTCGGTGCACGGCCTGGTTGTGACGTGTTGCGTGATTTGCGGGAGTATTGTGACGTGTTGCGGGATTTGCGTGCGGGAGTATTGTGACGTGTTCCATGATTTGCGGGAGTATTGTGACGTGTTCCATGATTTGCGGGAGTATTGTGACGTGTTCCATGATTTGTAGGAGTATTGTGACGTGTTGCAGGATTTTCGGGAGTATTGTGACGTGTTGCGGGATTTGCGGGAGTATTGTGACGTGTTGCAGGATTTGCGGGAGCACGTCTGTTGCTGTTAGTTATTGGTGTTAGTTAACTCTGTCCTGCGGGTAATGAGGTGTGCGTGTGGCTGTTAGTTATTGGTGTTAGTTACCACTGTCCTGCGGGTAATGAGGTGTGCGTGTGGCTGTAGTTATTGGTGTTAGTTACCACTGACCTGCGGGTAATGAGGTGTGCGTGTGGCTATTGGTTATTGGTGTTAGTTACCTCTGTCCTGTGGGTAATGAAGTGTGCGTGTGGCTGTTGGTTATTGGTGTTAGTTACCTCTGTCCTGTGGGTAATGAGGTGTGCGTGTGGCTGTTAGTTATTGGTGTTAGTTACCTCTGTCCTGTGGGTAATGAGGTGTGCGTGTGGCTGTTAGTTGTTGGTGTTAGTTACCTCTGTCCTGTGGGTAATGAGGTGTGCGTGTGGCTGTTAGTTGTTGGTGTTAGTTACCACTGACCTGCGGGTAATGAGGTGTGCGTGTGGCTGTTAGCTACAAATGTGCTGTAAGCACAGCGTGTTTGTGTGTGGTGCCGTAAGGGAATAAGGCGTCTCAAACGTACATGCACTACGCACGAGAATAAAATCTAGTAAGACAACATATTTTTAAAATGGGTGAATTTTGCTTAGATGCTGCCTATTTTCTTCTTGTATCTTGTTTTCCACTCGATCAATATTTATAAATATTTATTGGCTGTGTAACATTACTTATGCATATTGGAGATCGTTGGCTTTAACGAAAGACTGCCACTCAGGAGGATGAAACTATTGTAGGTATGGGAATTAGCGCTCCCTGGAGTAATATGTGAGGTCCTGAGCCAAAGGTTATGTGGGCCTTTTTTTTGTTAACGTATAATGAGTTTTTTGTTCAGCTACGGCTTTTTTTTTTTTGGTTCACAGTTCTCCTGTGTTTTAGCACCTACTACTTTCTATTTCAACAACAGTTTTCTTGTTTTATTAACTTCTTTCTGAACTGTTTCTATGCACCTTGTGCGTTGATTCCGCGTTCTCTTAACGCCAATCTAAATGGTGCCTTCATACCTCCTCTTTTCGGAACGCCTTTGTTGTGGTTA
Source organism: Platorchestia sp. MABIK (assembly GCA_014220935.1). Lineage (NCBI taxonomy): Eukaryota > Metazoa > Arthropoda > Malacostraca > Amphipoda > Talitridae > Platorchestia > Platorchestia sp. MABIK. The sequence continues at coordinate 50,927 of JACJUY010000388.1, forward strand.
GGGAGGCTTCAAATAACATCGTATCTAACGCTGGTTTTCTCACCTATGGAAAACTGAACTATCTTCTGTAGCCGTTGAGCTTCAGTTTGCATTGCTCTCAACAAAAGGGGCGTTTGATCAGTGTGTGATATTATCACAGAATGAGGTACGATAGGGTCTAGGATCTACGCTTAGGACGTGTTTCACGTGCAGATAAACACTCCCTGATCATTGTACTGATTTAATAATTGTACTTATCTAATTTTCATTGTACGCTGTGGATCGCGAGACAGTACAGAAAATTCGTTGCTTACGAGGATACTTACTTGCATGCTATAAGATTTGATTATTTTAGGTTTTCCAGTCGATTGATTTTTTATTTTGAAAATCTGACAATAATCCATTTTCTAAGACGAACTGTGTTGGCAGTATTTTCCAACGACTGAGGTTACAAGCTTGGATGATATTATTGCTCACGCATCTATCTCACGATCCTCCAAAATGCTCTGCGCAACTGATCACTGATCACATTAGCCTTAGGAATGAGTTTAAAATCAAGAGGAAGTGTTATTATCCTACGTTCGAGAGACACTGAGCACGATGCTATGCAATGTGAGGGTAATGACAAGACGAATGGTACGCGCCATTGCGCCGCCGGACTCATTTTCAGGTTTTCCTGCCATTTCCGCGTTGTGTGACCTCAGTAGGCAGCTGCCAGTCCGCACAGTCTCACCTCAGTTGCAGTTTCCAGCCACTGCCGGTGTCAATGTCGGTGCGGACATTAAGATGAAAGTCCCTGCGTGATTTTGTATCTCTACGCTCGGGCGCCCCCGCGTGCGTTGTGGTGTGGGTGGTGACGACGCTTAGTCGCGCTCGCTTGTTCTAAGCAAGTCAATTCCTTCCTCTCGCCTTCTTTCCTGCTCTCAAGTGGCCGCCTCTCCCAAGCCCAAGTTGATTAAATTGCTTCCACGTACATGAGTAATTATGAACCTGCAGCAGAGTCCCTGAAATATGCGGGACTGTTCCGCTTCCTCCATAATGTTCTGTGTTTCGTGTTGGTTGGGTTCAGTACTGGGAATCATGCAGCCGTGTTCTGTTATAAGCTTTCGTGTCGGTTAGTAACATTGTCAAATAATTTGCAGCTATCTTTATGATTTTGTATTTGTTAATTCATTGAATTTAGTTAGTTCAATGTGAGAAGCAGTCATTTTCTTCAAAACTCTTTGACACTATGCATGGTTCGCATACTTATTAAATTTCGAAAACTTCTCACCATTCGATTTTTATAGAAAACTGTTCGCTAAAACATGATTCTTTGGTTTCATTAGGCTTGAGAGACTAATTAGCTTCTTCAATTTGTCATTAAAACCAAACCATGTAATTGACTGATTATTCCAGCATTGAGTGTTGTAATGACGTGACTTGCTGGATAGGTTGACTCGAATACATGCCAATTATGAGCAATGATTAAGTTGTTTTTGGCTGTAGGTACAATAGGAAGACTAAAATAAATACGCAACGCTGTTCTGTAGAGTGCGGTATTATTAATATTATGGTTGCAGGGTTCGAAAGTGTTACGAGTTTTATGGTTCGGAAGACTCAATGCCCTAAATTTGTCGGAGATCATCTCACATGTATCAATTTAATTGTTCATGATTATTATACCTGTGGTGAGGTGTAATACATCTAGCAGTTGTTTGAAAATATTAATTCCCACTAGTTGGAGTGTAGTGATAGGTAAATATCCTGAAATAGGTCCATTTCTTCCATATCGACTCGTTTCGCGTCACTAAAGTACAAATCTTTACCCTTGCAAATGTGGTGTAGTGTCCAGCAGTCGAGAAAATTTCACGTCATTGAAATGTGCTTCCCATTATTTATTAATGGTGAAAATGTACATTGCATATTATTGACGAGTTTTTCATACACGATTCGATTGGAAAATTTGACATGTGAAATACAAGACGATGTGTTGCTTTTTAAAAGACTAAATTATTGATCAGCGAATAATTTCTGTTGCACTGTATTGAGATGTAAACCGCCTAGAAGTGGTTGAAGTGGGTATTAATAGTCGTACGTATTAATTTGTTCGTATTGAAATGAATTTTTCGTTGCAGTGTGGTGAGGTGTACAGCACCCTGAGGGAGTGAGAAATGATTTCCTACATATCAATGTGTTAATACAGAAATAACTTCTGTTGCATTGGGGTGAGGTGTAACACGTCTAAAAAGTAGTTCTAGGTAATTTCATTTATAACAATGTATTGGTATGAAAATAATTTCGATTGTAGTGCTGAGGTGTACAGCGTCCTGAGGTCGAAATAATTTCCTACAAATCAATATGTGTTAACATAGAATTCATTTTGGTTGCAGTGTGGTGAGGTGTACCACGTCTAGGAGTGGTAGTAGATAAATGTCCTATATATCAATGTGTTAACATAGTATTTATTTCTGCTGCACTGTGGTGAAATGTACAACATCTAGAGGGTGTTGAAACAATTTCCTACGTATCAATGTGTTAACATAGAAATAATTTCTGCTGCAGTGTGGTGAGGTGTACAGCGCCGAGAAAGGCTAGTCCACAAGAGCACGATGCGCGGCTGGTTCGATGCATTCCGCACAGAAGGCGGTCCCACACTCTACGCCTACAGCAACCGCACCAGCGTCACCTGCGATATCACCACCATCACCATCATCCTCGTCTTCCTCACCATTTTCTGCGCATTCTGCATCATATTTCCTGGGGTCAGAAAAGAGGTACGTTCACGATCAATGGCAGTGGTTTTTGATCATTGGTTTTGTAAGTTTGGAGCGTTTGTAACGTTCTTTGTCATTTTTCTTCAAGCTGTTGGTGACTCCGAAACTAACATTGCTGAAATACGTATGGGTTTAAACAGACATCACAAGAACGAATAAGTCCTCTTCAAAGTAAATTATATGATGTAAAAGTGCCTCATATACATAGTTTACGCAAAGATAAGAGGCCACGTTTGGCTTTGAATAATTCCAACAGATATCGAAAGAACGAATAAGTACTTTTTAAAGTAAATTGCATGATGTAAAAAAGTCACACATACATGGCTTCAAGTTTACGCAATAGAAAAGACCACAATTGGCCGTGTAAAATTTCAACAGACATCACAAGAACGGGCAAGTACTCCTCAGAGTAAATTGTATGATGTAAAAGAGTCATACTTAGCGTCAAGTTCACTCAAAGATTGGCTTTGTACAATTCCATGGAGGTGCCAACTTTGTTGAGGAGGCGACGCGCGAGCGAGGCGTCACACAGCCTGAGTACACAATGAAGCCTGACGACCTCAGGTGCTCCCGTGACTCTTGACGACGACGACGACGACGACCCTAACCTTGTTGAGATGCGGCGTCATCGCATATGGGTCACCTGGGAACATTTCATGACTTCCCTGTGTCGTCTCCGTGTGTGAAGCAGGTGCAAATTTAAGCGACGAAGGAAGCTTTGCGAGGGGATAATCACGCTAATCTTGGTGTCGAGCGAACTTTCAATTTTGACGCTGTCGCAAAAGAAATCGATGATTAAGATCGTTAGTGGGATTTTTAAGACGATTGTGGGTTTTAAAAGCTTTTGTAGTTATGCATTCCTGTGGTTGGTTACTTCGCTGTCCATTTGCAGGGAAAGGTCAAGGTGTGCGTTAGGGCAAAGTTGCTCTAGGGAGCCTAGTTCCTTGTTGACTTACGAGTAGTTCTGGGTCGTGTGACCGCGAATTATCAAACGACTTTGTGCACACCATGTTTGACAATTTGCTCACGAAAATAAAGCTACAGACAGACGACAATGTTTGAACTTATTCAGAATGAGTTTGTAGGGGACAAATAGATCGCTTTTTTCGTTTGAATAAATGGTTCATTTGGTTCGACGAATGACGTTGGCTCCTTATGCCTTACATTCCGAGCTAAGACGACTATTCATAAGCAAATATGTTCAGCTTAGAAAAATTAATTAGCGCTTCCTGATTCACGCCTTCATGTTGTCAGATTGATACAGAAGAAATTGCAATTTTTCAGTTCCACGAGTTTGTTCAAGGGGGGAATTACCGAGGTCCTGCAGTCAAGACTCGAATAAAACTAAGAACATTTGATTAGGGGGTATTGTATTTTATTCATTCTCGTCAATTTAATTGTAAAATATATTGAAAAGAAACAATAAAGAAATCATTAAAACACTTTTCAGGGACCATTTTGAAGTTTTTCTTATATATATAAATTTGAGTGATATTGCTTGCTGTTTTTTTTTTCGTACGCGGTTAGCAATGAACTAGCTTTAATTATCTTGAAACATCGGGGATTTTGAGGAAAGATTCGAATTTTCTATGAAGTCAACATCCTAGCGAACATTGCATTTTTTGCTATTCAGTGAAGATGGAACAAACGGAGCCAAAAACTAATATATCTTCCTCCGTAATATCACACGTGTTCCTCCAAAATCAGTCAATAAGTTCACTAATAATGATACATAATACAGCATTTTTGCTCCCAAACATTCACTTATGGTTACAGATAAATAACAGTATTTGTGCCCCGAAACACTCAATAATTATTATAATAATAAAACTGTATTGGGGTTCATGCATTTATAATTAGTGAGAAAAAGATTCAGTTTTTATGACCCTGAACATTGAGTACAGCACCTTAGTCCTGAATGTTCGGTACTGGTGATGCAAAATACGGTACTTCTGCTCCCAAAACAGCCAAAAATAGTGAATCAAACTATGGTACACTTGTTCCAAATGTAGAGCACTATTGATAAAAAACTATATTCCTACTCACTACATATTTGCGAATAGTTGTTCAAAACAAAGTACGCTTCCCACAAACGTACAGTACCACTGAAAACAAGACACAAAATTTCTACAGTCTTACTGTACACCCGAAGTGGCGCAAGTAATTGACGAGTGTTGCTGTAGGAATATTCCAGTCGCTCAGAGTTATTTCATAAGAAAAAATTTCCCGCTCATTCATGTTCGAGGGGGGAATACCAAACTCAACAGCACAGCACGTCCTTCATGAAAGCCTTAAAATTTTCCCTCGACTGCATAGTGTGCGATACTTCATTAATGGTGCAAATGTTCATTGCGTATTATTGACGAGTTGTTCATACATAATTCAATTGAAAAGTTTGACATACGAAATGTAAGACGATGTGTTGGTTTCCAAAACGTCTCTGGACATTAAAGTCTTCAGCAGATTATTACAGTTGCAAGTAAGACATCCATGTCAGGAGTTGCATAACTGAGAGAAGAAAAAATAAAATTCACTCTCTTGATCAGTTCCTCAAAAGCATAAATGACCATCAAGAGTGTGTAGGTCAGGTAGCGGTAAATATCTCATAAGTTTCATGCTTGGTTTTGTGTGGCAATGATGTCAAAGGTTTACTTCTACTTCACGCACGCCTTAAAATGCTAGAGATAAACCCTCATGTCGGCTCTAATCAGTGTTGGCGATCAACGTTACAGATTATAATCTGTTACGTTGATCGCAAGATGAGCAGCAGTAGAAATGTTGAAAACAAACGCTGGTTCATGGGTCGTTGTTGCTGTTGTGACTCTTCGCTAGCCCTCGTCATGCCTGGCGACCATTAACTACAGGTTACTTGTGAGACGAGGTCAATTTAGCTCAATCTTACTGCAGTTCAATTGCGACTTAATGCTTAGAACTTTCAAGAGCACCTTCTTAATTTTGGGAGAATTTTCTTTGATAACAATCTGCCGCAAGGACAAAATACATACCTTCGAGAAAAAAGCTCAATGTCCCCTCGAGTTGTTTTTTGAAAAGCTAAAAATGAAGGCCAGAAAAAGCTATGAACAATTTTCAATAAAACGCATTGTTCTAATTTCATGGCTTGAAAATTTCTCTCATTGGTTGAGAGAATGAAGTTGAGGCAGCGGAACAGTGGTCGGTTGAGAGGAGGTGCAGTGAAGCATTGCCGGCAATATCCGCGAAGCCTTGACTGATGAGAGCGCTCGCTGCTGCCGCTCGATTGTCTCTTGGTCGGGATGGGTGATCGATCATGGCAGGCGCTAGCCAAACTGACTGACTTTCTAATTTTCTTAATTCGTTTGCATTTGGGGTAACTTTGCTTGGACATCGCATAGTTTTCTATGTCGGGATGGGTGATCATGACAGGCGCAAGCCTAAATGACAGAATGTCTCTAATTTTCTTAATTCGTTTGCGTTTTGGGGCTAACTTTGCTTGAACTTCGCATTGTTTTCTATGCCGGGATGGGTGATCGTGGCAGGCGCTATCCAACTGACAGAATAACTTTCAAATTTTGTTAATTCATTTGCGTTTTGGGGCGAACTTTGCTTGGACTTTGCATTGTTTTGATGTATTTTGCGGGTTTTCCTTAACTCCCGTCGTTCGTTTATATTTATTTATTCATTTGTATTTTGGGGCGAACTTTGCTTGGACGTCTCTTTGTTTTCTATATAATCTCGTCGTTAATTTACATTTGTTAATCCGTTTTCGTTTTGTGGCTAATTTCATTTCTAATTTTTTTTACATGGACTTCCCATTGTTTTCTATGTATTTTTTAGGATGCCATCGTTTATTTACATTTTTTAATCCTAAAGTGGCTAGTAGCTTACTTAGCATGGGCTTCACGTTGTTTTTTGTACTTCGTGAGGATTTTTTTAAGATCTCAACGTTAATTCACTTTTGTTAATCCATTTTAACCTTCTAGCTTATTTTGTGGGCTTTGAATTGTTTTTATGAAATTTTGCCTGAGTGTTTCTCAAAAATCACATTGGACTTTGATCGATCGATCGGGAAGGTGGTGAATGTCAATGTAATTTGATTATTTTATCATCTAACGTTCACATAGCGGTAGCTTAAATTCTTTACTGAGTGCCAAGTCTCATCACTTACTTTACCCTGTAAAAATGACTCTCCTAAAGTAAGTTTTATTTCGTTTCTTTACAGAAAATATCAACTTTTGCCACAGTGTCACTGAGCCTCGCTACCGGACTGATTATAACCAGTGAGTACCTAGAATTACAGCTATTGATAGTGAGTGTCCTAATTATGTATTTTCAATACGTAAAATCAATTCCGATTATTTATATATTAACATGCTTGTACCAACGCCCATACCTACCTACCAACCTACTTAATTCCTTAGCTCTTATTTAAAATCAATTACGATCAATTTTCAATATCACTAGTGTGTATGAAAATTAGCGCTCCCATGGGAAAGACGTGAGGTTCCGAGCTGAAGGTAAGGTAGGCTTCTTGTGGTAAAATAGGAAAGTTTTTTTTTCTTTTGCCACGGACCATATTTTTTTGTTCACTGTTGCGTTTTTGTTTGAACGAATATTACTTTCTCTAGATTCATGTTTTGTGTCATTGACTTTTTTCGATTTTACTTTTTCTATCCGTAAGCTGTGGGGCCACATCTTGTGCATAAATGCCTTTTTTTTTAATTTCAAACCAAATGAATGGTTCCTTCTAACTTCCTCTCTTGGGAATGCCATCGTTGTAGTCAGGGAGGCTTAAAATGCCCTATAAAATGATTTCAAGTGCATTAATTCTGAGTTTGGATTCGCGGTCCATCTGGATCTAGAATAGTTACTCATGACTCTGTAATAATGTTGCTTACTCTCAGCCTGAGGACAGACTTCTATGCTATTTTTATCCTTGGTAGCACTGAAATTAAGTGGAACACATCGAGAAAAGTCGTAAGTTTTTAATATGCGTGTAACTTACAGCAAAATCTCACAATCGTGCTTCTATGCGTTGCGATAGATTTATTATTCTCAAATGTGGGCAATTGTCATGCAAATGAAAGCCCACAATGTGCGCTAGTGAAAGTTATATTCGAATTACGAGTGCATTCGTGCGGCAGGCATCTTGTTTTCAATTATATTTATTGGCAAGTTATTTCTTTTGATCAGTGTAACATGTAGGTGACCTTACTGTGTGTTGCGCCCAAGGTAATTCTCACGAGCTCTGACCAGTGCTTGTGTTCTTGCGAATGGAATACAATGCTCATTCCAAGCTGCGTATGCTGTGGTTTTCATATTTTTTGTCAACTCCCTCGTGTCACAGCGATTGCTTTCTAAACATGAGGAACTCGCACACGTTTCAAATTTTGTGACCCTGCATGACTGATGTTATTCGAAGTAGGAATTAAGGTAGATTCATGTTTGTTTCTTGATTTCATTGTATTAGGAATTGAAAATAGCCTATATTACAAGGGGGTTTTCAAGTAGTAAGTTTTTATTGTTTTNTTACAGCAAAATCTCACAATCGTGCTTCTATGCGTTGCGATAGATTTATTATTCTCAAATGTGGGCAATTGTCATGCAAAAGAAAGCCCACAATGTGTGCTAGTGAAAGTTATATTCGAATTACGAGTGCATTCGTGCGGCAGGCATCTTGTTTTCAATTATATTTTATTGGCAAGTTATTTCTTTTGATCAGTGTAACAAGTAGGTGACCTTACTGTGTGTTGCGCCCAAGGTAATTCTCACGAGCTCTGACCAGTGCTTGTGTTCTTGCGAATGGAATACAATGCTCATTCCAAGCTGCGTATGCTGTGGTTTTCACATTTTTTGTCAACTCCCTCGTGTCATGGCGATTGCTTTCTAAACATGAGGAACTCGCACACGTTTCAAATTTTGTGACCCTGCATGACTGATGTTATTCGAAGTTGGAGTTAAGGTAGATTCATGTTTGTTTCTTGATTTCTTTGTATTAGGAATTGAAAATAGCCTATATTACAAGGGGGTTTTCAAGTAGTAAGTTTTTATTGTTTTGTTGAACACTGGTGAAAATATTTGCTACCGTGTTTAGGCTACAGTTGATAGAATTCTGGACGAAAGTTCAAGTTTTGCCCAATTTTTAGAGAAAAATCAACTGTTCTTCAAGCTGAGACTGACAGAATAGGTACAAAGTGAACGCGCTGCTGACAACTGCTTTAATTAGTTTAATTTTATTTAATTAGTTTCACTAAGAACTGCAACTTAATAGCTTTGTTTAGCGGTGAGCGTTGTGATACCAAGCTGTGTACTCAACCTCGAGTCGAGTCCGGCGCCAGCCAGCGTACTATGTCTGAACAAGACCCATTGTGAGGCTGGGTGATTTGGCCATGGTGTAATAGGGTTCATGTCGCCTCTGAAAAACGCTCGTTTGACTTGAATTTCATCTTATGTTTTGGGTCATCGACGGAATTTAGTGAATTAATGCATTTCCAAAGACAGCCAAGTCAGCAATTGTTCTTCTTTATCTGGTAGAAATCCCAGGGGGGAAGATGTGAGTGAAGTCGTCATTTCATAAATTTCATCGCATATTATTTGCTCTCGACGGAATTTAGAGCCGTAATTCATATCATATGGCAACGAAGTTTGCAATTGTTTTTCTTCATCTGACAGAACTCCCTAGTTAGGAGGGGGAGATGTGCAGTCCCGAGCTGAAAGTTAGGCAGCCTTCTTTGTGTTGAAATGAAGTTGTGTTTTTGTTACAGATTATCTATTTTCGGTTCACCGTTATTCTTTTATTTCAACACCGATAACTTAGTTCTTCAACTTTTATCTTGTATCATAAACTCCTTTCAATCTTGCTGATTGTGCAGCATGTGGAAACAACTCTTGTGCATAGATTACTCTTTCCCTTGAATCCATACTAATTAGTGCCTTACTTCTTTCTCTCTTTGAACCATCTTTGTTGAGATCGGAGACGCTTGAACTAACTTATGTAATTCATTCATCAGACAGAAGCTCAGCTCTCCTGTCGATAGTGTCATTATTTTATCATCTTTCGTGTAAACATGTTTCTAATGACGAATGCGTTAAGCCTTCTTTATTATTATCGGCGTAGCAGCAGAAATTTACGCTCAGCATGATAGATGTCAGGTTGTCGTTAAGACTTCTTCTTCCTCCTTTAGTGCCGACCATATTTCTTTTCTAAATCCAGTCCAGCAGGTCCCCCAAACATGCGTGAACAATCCTTCATTATTTGGTGCTTACAGTGCTTCTTCAGTGGCGTGACGAAGAGTAAGAATAATTGATGGCGTGAAATATTCAATCATGCTGCAGTATCCCCGCAGTACACTGTTACGTAGTCCTGTTTCTATGCGACACTGCAGCCCAAGTTTCTGCCTGGCTGCATGAACACGTTTCCTGCGATGGGTTAACCTGAAGTTCAATATTCAAGTCAAATGTAAAGCCAATTCAAAGTCAATTTAAAGCCAATTAGAGTCAATTTAAATTAAAGTCAACGAAATTTTGAAGATAGCAAACATTAACTGGATCGTGCTTTCATCATGTATGTACAAAAATTAAGTTCGTGACTGCAGGTCGGTCAGCAGCATTATGAAAATTCCCTCAGTGACCCCAGATGGGTTTCTTCGCAAGAAATGTTTCAACATTTAGTTATCTGCCTCGAGTGTCCTCCTGTCTGCATTGATGGACGACACTTCTGGTGAAACTTTCAAGGAAGGGCAGCAACAGATATTTATGCTGGCGCTGCAGCTGTTATATTCTCCGTGCGGTGGAAATATCCACGACATATGGTGCTGCTATCCAGCGCTGCTGCAGCATGAATGCTGTCAGATGTGTGTTGTCTCCAGTTATACGCATGGCTTAATACAACAAATGCGTTAGAGCAATCGTTACTTACTATAAAATTACTCTACATTTATAGTCCGTTTTCTCAAAGAAAGCGTCCGTCGGGGGAAATAAATTCGTTTGCTCTTCGTTCATTTGAGGCTTGAGCTGGACTGATTTTAACTCTATCAGACCTAAGGCTCTGAACCCAAACTGTTTAACTCAAACCCCTCAAAGTTTATTCAAGCACATGGGACAAGTATTTGTAATGGCTAACCATGAGGCTTCGCCACGAGTGGTTGGTTATTTTTGTTTTGTGACGCTTTTTTCCACGTTCTAGGCAAAGTATCGAAAATTAGCACAGCGGCAGATTCGGATATAACCGACCTATCGGTACAGTGGTCTGGTAGGGTTAAGTGTACGGGATGGTCTACTCATTTTCGGCCTTCAGATTGACCAACTATTCGGTTTTTAGGGTAGGTCTTCCCCATGTTGAAATGGAGAAGTTGTTTTGTTTTTATGGACCTTCTTTTTTGATTTATCCCTTTTCTTCTTTAACGCTAATTACTGTTTTCTTCAACTTTAATCCTGTTTCATTAAGTTGCAATCTTGCTGTTTCTATGTGCTTGGGACGGGGACACACCTCGTGCATGAATTCCCTGTTCTCTTAGTTAAGTATAAAGTGGTGTTTTTTGCTTCCTCGTTTGGGAACTCCTTTGTAGTGTTTAAGGAAGATTTAATTAATTTAAAATCTAATTGTCTAATTTTGTCTTCGCAATCATTAGTTCGCGACAGCTGCGCAGATATTATTGCTAGTGATGGACGTGTTGCTAGCATTGCTGCTGGTGGTGCTGTCAGTGCTGCTGGCGATGTTAACAGGGCTGCTGACGGAGCTACAGGAGGTGCTGGCAGTGCTGCTGCAGGCGAGACCGCCACCCAGAAGCAAGCGTGAGGGCCCTTGGTCGTTACTGGAAAAATATAGCACGTCTCAGGCGCCGCAGCCGCAGTTGCGGTCACCGGCATTCTTTTCCCATGCAGACT
>JACJUY010000388.1:85573-112285 GCA_014220935.1 Platorchestia sp. MABIK
TTTCATGCGGAACTATTTGAAAATTTAACTTTATGTCTCAAGTATTGGGTCGGGTGCGTCTCAGTTTACTGCTTTCATGCGGAAGTATTTGAAAATTTAATTTTATCATTTAAGTACATAGTAAATATCTCATGCGTTTTGACGTATAACAAGATGTATTATGAGTCAGTCAATTTCTAGGAAATCTCACCCTTACGAAGAGAAGGAGAACCATTGTATAAATAAATATCGTAATAGCATGCATTCTAGAATTATAATAATTCCATTTTCAAGGCAGTAATACTAGGCAAAATAAATTGCAAAAATTCTTGTTGAGGGACTGATGCTTTTTTTCAGATGTGAAAAGCACGATGCAGCATCGATAAGTTGGACAGTGTTGAAATTATGAAGTTGAAGCGACTTCTCAAAAACTTGGCTTGTTGAGTGCGGAGAAATCGAGGATTTATTTCTTTCATGTGCTTATTTTGGCATGACACATGTAGCTCGGAGATGAATTAATAGTTTACACATAACTAAATTTGTAATAAAATGAGAAGCTGAGAAAACTACTTTTAAAGTTTTGTAACCCAAGGCTTCCAAGTGAATGTGTCTTGATTAAGGACTAGGTATGTCACATATAGCACGGAGATTAACTTTTAGGCTACGCGTAAATAAATTTATAATGCAATGAAAAGCTGAGCAAACTACATTTAAAGTTTTGTGACCAAAAGCTTCTAAGTGAACGGGCCTTGATTAAGGACGCCCTGATTGAGTAACAACTCGACGTACGTAAACTACCCGAGCAGCGAACAAAGGGAGCGTGCGTTCACATCTGCAAAGGGTCTCAAAAGTCTCGACAAGAAAGTTCATCTTAAAGTCTCACTTTCAAATAGTTAAAAACTGGCTGCGTTAGGAATATCCAGCCAATTGCAAGCGCAATTCAAACAAATTACAGAAAGCCTAAGATCAGAGAACTGTGCCATAAATCATGCTGTGTTCATGTAAATATGTATATTTCTTTAAAATTGAAGCGAATTTAAGAAACCTCTACTTCAGTGAATAAAAAAACGGTTGATGAGACAAGCATTACCACTAAAACATCTTCTACTGGCTTTAACGACGGTTATGAAAAGGCTGGATGTAATTCGATCTGATGAGAACGATTTCAAGTGGCTGGAAAAGGCTGGATGCAATTCGATCTAATAATTACGATATCAAACGATCAAGTCATGCGTACCAACAGGTTACTACAGAATGCTTGGGTGCTAACGCAGTTGGTCAGAAAATACAATAATTGATTTTAAAAGGGCATCAACGTCTGTAGGATTGAACAATATTTCAAATGAGAAAAACATTCAGTAAAATAGGCTTCATGCAACAACAGGATGCAAAATCTTCCGCAATTATCGTACAAAAGCCATTCATGCATTGGCACTGCTTGTCTCTCAACTTCGATTAGGGTGTGTTTAACAATCAATATCTTTCTCTTAATTTAGAATAGACTAAACACTTTCAACAATACCATTATTGCACAGTCTAAGCATTTCAAAACTAGTTTTTCTGTATCTAATAATAGTAGTCTCATTTATCGCTTGATTTGAGAATAATTTATACCAACTTTGCTAGGTAAGTTTAAGTTTATACACATTGAATGAGGAACACACGATATGCCACCTGTTCCTTCCAGCCTCTTACGCGCTGTCTCCGAGGGCTTCAATTTCTTATGCCGTCTCAGCAGATCATTTCGTACACATCTACAAAGACATGACTATCCAGCACGCTGTCTCAGGAGGCTTCAATTTCCTATGTCGTCTCAGCAGATCACTTTGTACACATCTACAAAGATAAGAGTATCTAACACGCTGTCTCTGAAGAATTCAGTTTGCTTTGCCGACCCAGTGATGCTTTCTCGTCTCAGCAGATCATTTTGTAAACATCTACAAAGACATGAGTATCTAACTCGCTGTCTCTGAAGAATTCAGTTTACTTTGCCGACCCAGTGATGTTTTCTCGTCTCAGCAGATCATTTTGTAAACATCTACAAAGACATGAGTATCGAACACTCTGTCTCTGAAGGCTTCAATTTCTTATACCGTCTCAGTAGATCATTTTGAACACATCTACAATAACACGAGTATCCAACTGTGAAGACTTCAGCTTGCATTACCCTTTCAGTGGATCGTTTTGTACACACCAACAATGATGAGCACGGTAACCATGGTGAGCACGAGCACCGTGATGAGTTTAGCAGCCCTGTTCATGCCGTTATTCTCCTCACTGAACGGGTCCCTGGGCCTCGGCCTGTCCAGGGAATTCTGCACGAGGTTGGGGAAGGCGAGACGCTGGGTGAGGGTGAGACGAGGAGTGGCTTCGGGGATGAGACCCGTCATCCCCGCAGAGTAGCTGCCCCTGTGGTATGGGGAGGACGCGTGGCCGTAGTACTGCCAGCCGACCGTGTACTCGTTTTCATACTCCGGGTCGTACTCCATGCTGATGTAAGGGATGGGGGAGCGCGTCAGGGAGCGAAGACTTAGGAGTGAAGGACGTCGCGATTTATTCGACTCACCTGCACAGAATAAAATGAATTACAACTACAGAAAAGAGTGTATTTGGTTCCGTAAGCCGCGGTTAGAGTCACTGTTGAATGGGGGTAAAGGCATCACTTTCCCAGCTTAAGAAATCAGTAGTAAAAAGTTGATTTCGGTAGTTTCATATTTGGAACACAACAGTAACAGAGCAATGTGTGCAGTTATTTTTCTAAAACTAACCCTACCTAATTAAAATACACTACCGAATCAATATATCAAATTAAGAACGGAAAAGAATTCTAACCACTTTGAAAGATTAGCATACCACAACCACAAATCTCGTTTCTTGCGTTTCTATACACACTGATGGCAAACCTCTACACCACAGTTAAAAATTTCATTTCTTGCGTATCTATTAATCATTTTCCTATGAGATTTTAAATGCAGGACCATCAGACAGCTTACCAGGCACGGTGAGTCTGGCCTGACTGCTAGCTTTCTCGGTGGTCGAGTTGGAGCGCGCGTGCCGGAAGATGCAGAGCGACCGGCTGGTCTGGACGGGGGAATGCCGTGACGCCGGCTCGCTCGACTTGAGTGTGACGGACGTGTCTTGTCTCTGTAGGATGGAGTCTCGGCGGGACTGGTACGTGTCTTGACGGTACAAGGAATGATTTGATGAGATCCAAGACGGCGCTGGTGTGAGATGGGCTTCGTTCAGAGAGAACACCGACTGCGAGGCTCCTTCGTCGTCCAGGTCACTGATCATGCTGTCTGATCTCCACGAGTACTGGAAACGTTTCGAGGTAAATCAATACAATCACGTTACAGAACTTATGCACTTAACATACAGCACCAGCAAAATAGTTACCGAGTATGCTCCTAAATGGCAACTAGCTCTTTTTAGGAATATAGATCCTGACATTTTTGCATCCCCCTTGCTTACCTCAGAAATATCGCTCTTGTGTATGCTGCTAAATAGCAACTAGCTGTATGTAAGAATATAGATCCTAAAACATTTGGATCCCACTTTGCTTACCCCACAAATATCGCTCTTGCCGTGTAAGCTGCTAAATAGCAACTAGTTAACTGGCATATTCCTCAAATAACTGCTAGCTCTATGTAAAGTATAGATCCTGAAACTCTTGCATCCCCCTTGCTTACCTCAGAAATATCGCTCTTGTCGTCAGACGTGGACCGCATGGCTGGGTCGAAGCTTCCCTTCCTCGGCACCGGCCTGCTTCCGACCCCCAGACTGTGTGAGGGGCGCAGGAGGCGCGGGTGAGGGGAGTGGGCAGATAATATGCTGTTGGGGGAGAGGGTGTTCCCCACGCTCGGGGAGGGGGTCGAGGTGTCCGCGCTTCCCCAGCTCGACTGCCAGTCCACGCGCCCCTTCTCCTCCTTCTGTTCCCGAGAAACAAGGGTTTGGTGTGATACTCATTCCCGTGTAAATATGACAGTCTTTGATATTTTATTCATACGAGTATAAATATGACAAGTCTATTGGTTTCCAAGGTTTGATTAATTTTTGATGTGATGTTCTCCCGAGGGTAAATATGACAAGCCTTCTTGATTACAAGTTTTAACATGTGTTTGATGTGATTTTCAGTCAAGTATAAATATGACAGACCTTTTTGTGTCCTATACTGGACAAGTCTTTGATGCAATATTCGTTCGAGTATTAATGTGACTTTTTCAACAGGTTTGACAAAGCTTCTATGAGATATTCATTCATGCAAAAGTGTTTTTGCCTTTGATTTCCTAAAGTAAGAATGGTTTTGAATGCTGCATAAGTCGTGCAAAAATGTAAGAGGCCTTCCTGTACTTCTCATAAGAAAATTCATTGAATGACATTCATCCGCGTAAAAAGTTAACAAAATTTTTTTAACTATTGCTTTTTTGAGGGGCAACCGTTTATGTATTTTTCATTATATCTCTACATCCTTCAAACTGAATTCTGAATGCTGGTACATAATTGGTAATGTGCAGAAACTACTCCACGTTCTTTCAGTTCATTTTAATTTAAACATTATTGAATTCTGATAAAATCTTAATTCGTGTTTTGATTAATATCACAATTTTGCAAATACCAACTCATGGAGGAATTAATGTCTTGTAAAACAACATCTTTCTCTTTAATTGCATGAAGTATCATCATGTTGAGCAATATCTTTCTCTCTTGTTGTATGAAGTAATATCATGCTCTACAACATCCTTTTCTATAATTGTATGAAGAAATATCGTGACAAACCACATTTTGCTCTCTAATTGCAAGAAGTAACATCATGCTAAACAACATCTCTCTCTCTAATTGTATGGAGTCGATTGCCGTTAATTTCAATAAAATGTAACCTCAAACGGATTCCCCCCACTGTACTTCCCAAGCACAGAACCGCCCAATAAGAAGGTATAAGTCAAGGCAAAGAATTTTCACACATCATGTCCGACGATTTGTGAAAATTGGAAAGGATTGGAGAGCAATGATGTTTTGGTGTTGTTAAAACATCATTGGCTGGTGTTAAAACATCAAAAAGGTTTTTGAGAAAGTCATCAATATAGTTTGTTAATCTCGCTTTATTTTCTACCTCAAAAACGACAGAAAAAGAAGACGAAGAAGCAATACGTCACCAATGGCAAGAAGAAATGCATCTTTGGTTCGATTGTCGATGATTAATCGGAAATTGCGAATTTGTGTTCATGACTGCTTGTATAATTTTCACTTCTGAGCAGAGGAACCTTTATGGTAATTCAAAGGTTCCAGTTAGGCGTTGGAAAAATAAGACGAATATACTCACCTTAGCGACAGTAGAGGGTTTTATTTTAGTACTTTCTTGATGCGCATAATAGGTTGTCACAAATAATAGATTATAAATGTGTTTGAAATTTTTTACAGTTCTGTTTGTTATTAACCAAATTTGACAAATTTTTTAAACATTCTAAGGAGATACTGAGTTATGACCGAATTCGATAGTATTAGACTTATCGATCGCATGAAATGAATTATCAAAATCCTCAAAAATTTTTCCAAGAATTTTCAAGTCCATATAGGAAAAAATACTGATTTCTTTCCCTAATATCCAAAATGTTTAAGGACATTGACTACTCTAAGTACATAGAGCTCAAGTGAAAAAATTTTCTCATGAGGGAAAACTAAGAAAAAAGGATCCTTTGTACAAACTCGAAAATATGTCATGGCAGAGTTGAGCAACAGCTTGTAGCGTATTGAAGAAAAACTATCTAAAGTGCTTATTCCAAAACATATCGTGGCAGAGTTGAGCTATTGCTTATATTGTACTAACCAATGCACAAACTTCAAAATCTATCGTGGCCGAGTTAGTCTATCACTTATATCGTAGGAACCAATGTTCAAACGTCAAAATATATCGTGGCCGAGTTGGGTTTTCGCTTATATCGTAGGAACCAATGCACAAACTTCAAAACATTTCGTGGCCGAGTTGGGTTTTCACTTATATCGTAGGAACCAACGCACAAACTTCAAAACACATCGTGGCCGATATGGGCTATCACTTTTATCGTATTTTCACTTGAGATCAAATCCTCAATTTGAGCAGCTCGCAGAAGACGACGCGAGGGGATGGAAAGCAAACAAGCTCCCTCGCTTACCTTGACGGCATGCTCTGCTGAGACTTCAACGTCGTCCATGACCGCGTCCTGCCTTCCCAGCTCAGCTCTTCTGCTGCCCTGCAACACCGACTTCTCAGCTCTTACACTACTCGATTTAACGAGAAATGAATCGCTAATTGTTCTCAGGGCTAAGGGATTTACAAACTCAAGGCAAAGTTATTTTTGAAAACGAGGGAATCATTTATGTGATCAGTGTCGAGGGATTTTTAGAATCAAAGCTAAGAGGTTTTTAAAGTCAAGGTTAAGTGATTTTCGTTATAATGAGGCGCTTGTCAAATTGTGTTCAGTGTTTGGCATGATCACACTACGTATGGCAAGTGCCTAATTTTTCCCGTGAATTGGCCTTTTTGGTTGAAATTTACATGCTACTTTCTAGAACCACATTGGAAGCCAGATCTTGCGTGCTCAGGAGTGATTTTACGACACAATTTATTTTACATTATTTACATTCGATTACAAATTTCGTACGCGTGGGTACTGCTAGCTACATAACTGTAGTACATAACACAGGCGTTAATGTTTGTGAGCTCTTGCAGATATTTTTTGTCTTCCAATTTGCGGTGTTCAGCTAATTTTTGTCTTCCAATGTGCAGTGTTCAGCTAATTTTTGTCTTCCAATATGTGGTGTTCAGCTAATTTTCTGTCTTCCAGTATGCGGGTTCAGCCAATTTTTATCTTCCAGTATGCGGTGTTCAGCAAATTTTTGTCTTCCAGTATGCGGGTTCAGCCAATTTTTGTCTTCCAGTATACGGTGTTCAGCTAAAGCTTTAAAAGGCAAAAATTAATGACATGTCCAAAGTCTGTACAAGCAATGCCTTAGTTTAAATTTAAAAGATTCTATCAAGAGTTTATGGATAATAGAATTAAATATAACGGAAAACACACCAAAATGATTGAAAACGATTCAGGATTAAGAATTACGGTTTCAGTAAATGAATAATAATGTAAAAATGTTGCTATCAAAATCAAGCATAGTGTCACATACTTGAAGGCTCTTTATGAAATTTGGCCTTCGATTTACTTTTCATTCGTTCATTCATTCCTGCAAAACTGTACAATCTCAAAATTTAATTTAAAATTTTATTAAAATTCATATAAATTCCTTCAAGCATCTTGAGATCTCAGCAAAAATGAGCGCAACGGAGCGTATAGGCAACAAATTTCACATTGAACAATTTACAAAAACTTTGAAATACAAAATTACATAAGAAATGTTTCGGAAAAAAGTTTCATGAGCAGCTGAATTATCATAATAACCATGTCAGGTGGAGCGTATTTAACAGCTGTGGATTCTCTCTAAAATATACAGAAACTTACCAGTGACCGCGTTTACTTGACACGTATAGAGCCAGCCTCAACATGAGCAATTAGTTCATTTACACGTAGGCTAAATTAATTCTTGGTTTGTGAGCCTGCTCAGCTTATTGGAGGCCCTGAATGGCTGGCTCGTTTTGTAGGATATCAAGGACGTTTATTTGTTTACGAAGCCGACTAGAGATACGGCGATAGTCTCTTCTAAAATACGTTCTATTTAAGAGACCAAAGGTTGCAATTTGCAAGCAATGATCAGTGGCTCGGAATTTTCCTTCGCACTCACTTTTTACTAGCTTGTAATTTCGGAGTTCACTGAAAGTAACTGAACAAGCCAACCTTTTTTTTTTTGTAGGTAAAAATCAAATGAAAGCAAATGTTCGTCTCCTGATTGCTGTTTTATAGCGCAACTGAAGAGCGTTGTAGCAGGTAGCTTACAGAACAATCAACCTGGTAGTTTACATACATTTCCTAAGGCTATGAATGCCGTTCAGAAGATGCCACAACGCATGGGGCATAAGTACGCTCCAGCGAAGGTTTTTATTAGAATGTAATCCCAGGAAATGAGACAGGCTTTAGCGGCTCACAAACTATTATCTCTGCAGAGTTGTAAAGAGTTCTAACTATAATAAAAAATTTTTAGCGATCATAATTAATAAAATGATACTTGAACACACGATACAGTACGTTTCGGTTAAAATTTTTCCTCTACTATCTGGATTTTTCGCTGTCAGGAATACAATGAAATGATCGGAGATTTGGATAAATTACTAAGAAAGCACAAGTAAACTTCATGGTACCTCAAAAAATTCAAGAGTGAAGCACCTTGGTGCCCTCAGCCGTACAGGTTTGAGAAATGCGCTCTGCTACTAATAGGATTTATTCACAACGTACGAAGCAATGATATAGTCGAGCTGTACGACTAATGCGCCACTGATAAAGCTCACCGACGCTCTGTTGCAGAATGACAAGACAGCGTGGCTCCGCCTTTGTCAGTTTGCCGGGGTTGTTTTCCTTTTTCGCTCGATGTCAATAAGCAATGCATCATTAGCCTTTTTGATAGGGAAGTAAAATAACACAAGGTAGTATTTTCGAGCTTATCGTTCTCATTAGTGTATCCAAACGTTAGATCCATGATCTCCTTTTCCCCATTGCTCGTATACAAGTTTTTTAGCTGGCACGAGGAATTGATTCTTCAAGAGAGATTCCGTCGCAAAGTTAACATTCTCACACCTAACAGGATAACCCGAAATAACTTCAGTTCAAATAGGTAATCTGTCTATATTTACTAGCGTAAAAAATGGCATCAAGCTAAAGCAGCGTATTTCTACCCTATAAGAGAAGATGCCCTCAGACCAGTTTGTGAATTAATCATAGCATATATAGCACAACATCTTCCATACAGAGTTTCGATAGGTAACTCCAATACTGACAGAACCTCAAGATACAAATTAAAGGGTAGGAGGAAAACGCCAAAATAGACAAATTTTACGTAATAAATGAATTCATATTTCGACCCCAGTCATACAGCTGCCTTCACACGTCCTTGAGATAACTCAAATAACTTCAAAAGAAACGCAAAAATATTGAGCCAACTTATTGAGAGCTTTAGCATTTTCCTCAGAGCTTTTTTTTCAAAACTATTTTTTATGACGATTTTCTACAAGATACAAATTCTGTCGTGGTCCGTTAAGCGAAAACTCTTGAAGAAGCACGATTTTTTATTTTGGCTACTAGATTTTAGCGAGCTTACATTTTCTCAATTTTTAACGCCTGTGTGGCTTTACAATATTGACTTCATGCTGGCACTTGGAGAGTAAGGGCGAATTATTCTTAGTCGATGAAAATCTGAGTTTTAAAACGAACAGAAATACATTTTTAAAAGCATCCTTGTTTTGTATCAAGCAAGAACACGAAAATATCATGCACTGTGATTCAGTAACTTCTGTGGGACCACGATTCTTTTCCAAATATTAACTTCTGACTTTAGTAGCTCTTAGGAACAAGGCCTTTCAGTGTATCTATTTCATTTAAACGATTTAATATCTACTGAACAAATTCACCACCGTTAAATTGAGGCAGGAAATAAGTTCTTTATCCCATTGCATCATGGTATAACTTTCCACACGAGTGGGATTACATTGGCCAACTTATCGAGTCTGTCCCCATCGTTTTACTGCAAATCGAGAGAACTGCCAATAAGGCTATCGGCTCCTGAATGTATCACGCAGTGTTCGAGCGACTTATTATTCCTCTCGGTCACTAGAGGTAGCTGATGATATATAGTGAAGCTTTATCACTGCATCTAGTTGGGCACTTCGCTCCTAAGTTACAGTGGCAGATGGTAGAGTGGCACGCGGTAAAGTGGCAGAGGTTAAAATGGCAGCCAATAGTGTCTGACAGTAATATGGCACGAGGTAAATTAGCAGACGGTAAAGTGGTAGGCACAAAAGTCCGGACGGCTGAATGGCAGTCAGCAGACAGTGAAGTGGCTGACGGTGAAATGGCGGACGGTCACAAGGCAGACGGTAAAGTGTTTGACAGGAAAGTGCGGACGTTTGAATTATTGTAGTCTGTAAAATAGCCATCGGTAATGTGGCGGATGGTTTAGTGCCAGACGGTAAAGTGGCACATGGATAAAGTAGGGGCATGCGTATAAGGAGAACACCAATGATAAGAGAATTTTATAAATATTTTAGGGTACTGATTTCTACCTTTGAAGTCCCTCACAGGAATCTGTACACAAAGGGTGCATTGAGAAAGAAACAACAAGAAGTTGTAAATATCTTTTCAATATTTGGACTCGAACCTCACTGACCAGCAATCGTATTATGTAATTTTTCAAATAGGATTGGGTTGTATTGCGCAATCACGACACATGTAACTATCTCCTTGAAATGAGTAACGGAATTTTGTTGCTGGAGGGGAAGGAAAGATAAACTCATCGTATGCCCTGCTTTGTGAGGAGGTACACTCATCTCGACAAGAACTGAGTAAAGATGCAGCATCTCTAGCAACGCTCTAATGCCCTGCTTAGCGCACCTTTATGCCCATTGTTCTGACCTGCACATTGTGATCATGCTGTTGTTCCAATAAATTCCATTTGTTCTGAGCTGTACATTGTGCTCACGTTCTTTGTTCTAAGCTTAAAATTGTGCTCATGCTCATTGTTCTGACCTGTACATTGTGCTCATGCTCTTTGTTCTGACCTGTACATTGAGCTCATGCTTTTTGTTTTGACCTGTACATTATGTTCATGCTCATTGTTTAGACCTTACATTGAAGTCATGCTTTTTGTCCTGACCTGTACGTTGTGGTTATATCCTTTGTTCTAACTTGTATGTTGTAGTTACGTTTTTTATTCCACAATGTACGCTGTGGTTGTGTCCTCTGTTCTGACCTGCACATTGAGGCGGTCCTGGTGGGTGAGCTTTGGGCGAGGGCTCAGCAGGTGGTTGTAGGACAGGGGCCAGGTGGGCTGCTTCCCCACTGGGCTTTTGACGCCTTCTGAACCACCTGGAACATTCTAGAGCTCAACATTTTGCGTTATGGTTATGACTCGCATCTTCAGAATCACCTGAATCATCCTAAAACTTAACATTTTGTGTTATAGTTGCGACTCGTATCTTCAGAACCACCTGAAAGATCTTGCAAACATCATGCAACTCAACACTTTGCGTTACTGTTGCGACTCGTATCTTCAGAACCACCTGAAAAATCCATCAACTCAACACTTTGCGTTACAGTTCCGACTCGTATCTTGACCCTTTAAAGTCAGCGTTTTTGAGCTCGTATTACCGTCATCACAAACACCGTCATTTGACTGGCACTGGCATCAGGTTGTCACTGACATCAAAGGAAGGAAGGAACTGCCACTCGGCAGTGAGCTTCAAAGAAAGTGTGAGGAAAGAAAATGTGCAAAAATACAGCGAATTATGGCTATTTTTTAAATAGGACCGTATGGTCCTCTGCGGCGTTAAAAGGTTAACCGTAAGACAGAGTGTAAAAAATTTACATCCGAAACATCGTTGAACTTAAAGATAAGATTGTAAGTTAGTTTAAGCCTTCCTAATCATAACAGATATGCTCCAAAGAGGAGCATTAAATCTAAAACAATGGCGTCATGGTTTCGATGCGGATTTTATCCATCAGTTCATTTGATGAAATTTTTACGAGTTAAAGGTAAGTTGGTGAAAATGATGTGAGGATTGCGTGGCAAGTTGGAGCCTTCCTTGACGTAGCTTTGCGTTAGTTGTATCAAACCAGACGGAGATTTATTGAAGTGTCATATTTGAAAAATTAATTTTGAATAAATTCAATTTTAATTCTAAATAATAGGCAAGCGAATTTCAAACGACTGCTATATAATCAAAAGCATTCTCAAAAATGTTTTAATTAATCACTCGTCTGCAGAATAGCGCACCATTATATTTTTTGTAGCCTAAAACATCTAGATAATTTGTACACGTGACGTTCACGCTTTATGAAATGATTTTTAGTTGCCCTCTTTCGCCCTAATTTTCAAATCCCAAACTCTCACCTGCTTTCCAAATTAAGAAGAGAATTGCATTTTTAGATCTTTAACTTAATTATTCAGTATCCTCGCTTTCAAAACCACGTGATCACTCAGGATTTAAGTAAGAAATACACCCTTAAATTCTCAGGATTCATCACAACTTCTATGCCAGGCAGAGTCGAATACTTTGTCATGAATTTGAAGACACTGAATCGTAAAAGAGTTCATTGAACCAAAACTTAAAATAATTAGTAGCCGGCTAAAAGCAAAACATGAAAGAATAATGAGACGATTTAAGTCTTCATTTAAGTACACACCAACTTAAAAACTCATATCATTTCTCACCAGTACAGTGAATGACAAGCTGAATGTTCACCTTGCATTAATTAGACTAGGATTGTATTCCACGTATATAGTTTATACGGAGGACAAAAAGTATATAGTTTATATGGAGGACAAAAACTTATTTTAGCAGGCAAGCGATGAGTTTCGAACAGTTCCCCAGTCTAATTTTTTCGCCGCCTGCGTGAAAAGATTTCGCCGCCCCAGTAATTAAATCGCTTGGGCGGCGAAAAACACACATGCTCAGCCGAAAAAGTTAGACTGGGCTAGAGGGATGTTACAGAAAATAAATATTGTGCATTTATCATGTTTGTGACAAAAATCGTTGAAACGAATTTAGGTTAGGTTAGGTTAGGTTAGGATAGGTTTATTATTTACCAATACCTAGATTTCAGCCCCTGCATAATGCTGAGAATTTTATTCCTTACATGCATAACGTTGAAAATACGAACTTACACAATTGGAACAGAAGAATTCCGGTTTCACAACTGCTTTACAAACTCTGAGCCTCTGAACAAAGCGTGATCGATCTAGGCCAACCTCATTTTGATACACAGTAGATTCTTTACTGAAGGTAAAAATCAATTAACACGAAAAAATCAGCAGCAACTTTATCAAGACTTCGTGATATTCTTTGGATCAATGAAAATTTCCTACCCACAATCATTCCAAAAGAGAATTTCCAACTCCACTAAAAATTTCATGAACTTCATTTTATTCCCTTTTCAATATTGCCCGTTATTTTTTTAATGATTTAAATCTAGATTTAATGCGATATTTTGATCAAGAAACGCTCAACTCCTCCTCATAAGGGAAATTTGCTTCTTGATTAACTTTAGGATTAAAGCTCGTGAGAGACGCCGGCAACTTAACTTCAGTAATTTTACGAACCCTTTCAAGTCATCAAGTAAGCAACAGAATTGAGTCAAATTAAATTTAAATTCTGCACAGTTGATTTGCAACCAGTCTGCTTTCATAGCTAATTCGACACGCAGTGAGAAAACCAATGAAAGAAGTGTGCATGATTTTCAGTTTCTCATATTTTTTTCATTCTTGAATGAACGGAACATTTGTGTGAATACGCGTGAATTTCTGGATTTATATTTTCTAGGATGGTTATGTGAGAAGGTAAGTATGTATAGTATGTAGATGTTAATATTCTTTCGTTGCTACACTCATATGCTTTCAAACACAAATCATTTTAATGGAGCAGCAAAGCTAATCACATGTAAATGTATTATAATATTCAAAGTCATTTTTCGATTCAGAATTTCATAATTTATCCAAATTCTGCGCAAACATTCCTCGGCTTTCTTTTACAGATTCTTCCGTGACGTTTTTTAAGCATTTATTTAAATAAACAGGCTATTTGCATAAATTGCATTAACCGTATGCAATGTAATCAAATTTATCGTTTCTAGCTCAAGACAGTTAGAAATTCGTATCATTTTTTCTTTTATTGTAAATGAGTGAACGGACAACCGACGAGCGGGACTAATTAATCGACTTCCAAGCCTTACATCACTCACTCCTCAGGTCAAGTTTCTAGCAGCTCTCACGTAAAACCGTCGTGCAAAACTGTACACCTGAGTGGAAACCAAGGCAGTATAATTTCGTTGGTCGCACCTCACGTTGATGTGCTTAATTAGTTCGAACTTATGTAAGCTCTTGCAGCTTGTAAGTTCCCTTGAGCAAGTCGCTTCCACAATGCGCTACGGAAATTGACGTCACGTCGAATTCAGCGAGGCCTTTTTCTTGGGCCGACGATGAAAACAAAGGAGTGCTATCAGGGTACACCGACACCAAGAGGCTTCTGTCAGCTTGATAAGACTGACGAAAATTGAAGAGCGAGATGGGCTGTTCCCTTAACTTTTCCTTCACGGCGCTGCCAAGTTTAAATGATATTTGAACCTGTTGATGCTGCGTACTGTGCTTTTCTGTTTTTATTTTTAGTCATGCACGTGCATTTTGTAGCACTTATGAAACCGTCAAACATCTTTATGATCATTGCCAAAAACAATCTTATTTATCGGATTAACTTTAATGTTAAGATTTTTTTTGTTCAAGTCACACATTATAGTTTTAAATTGAAGTGGAATCCTATCAAGAAACATCATTGCCAAGATAAGCTAAGGAATTGAGTGGTAAGATTCAGCACAGGAACTTATATTTACCAATGAAGGTAAATTAGAAGTAAACAAATAGGCCAATATCGATCAATACGTCGTGAGAAGAAGTAGATACTCGCAGCTTACGTTATGTTCACGATGAAATCTAAATATCCAACAATACCTCCATTTCTGCGGAGTTCGACATGAATATAAATCCGTACAAGACTAAATTGATGTTTTCTTCTTAATTTTCTTACTGTAAATAAAATTTTAGCTCCAACTAAAGGCCAATCCTGGAGAGGAAAAAGCATCTGAAAAATTCACGGTTATTTAAACTTGTGAAGATTAATGAGAGAAATATTATTTGTCTTAAGCCCACTTTTCAAAACGTGAAAATGACTCTGGGGAGTCATAATTTCTGGCGTGCGAGTGCCAGTCGAGATACTTTGCTCCTAAACTTCATTCGTTAATTTTAAGAGATTTCTTCCTCAATGTTATAGCTTCATTACACACTAGAAATTCTCTTTGGTTCATTATTTACGTCCATTTGATGATGTATCTACTAAGAAATTATTTACCAATTCCATAGTTTAAGTTTATATATGCTCGTGCAGTACGTCAGTGGCGTAAATTGTTGAAATCATGGAGTCCTCGAGTAAATTTTTTTTAATTACTCCACATTAGGAACTCATAAAATTTCTAAAATTGATTCAAGATCGCGAGAAAGAGTTTTGCTTCCATTTGGAGACGCTTTTTTTTTAAAAACATATATGAAGGCCATGATTAATTGCCGTTTCATCAATAGTCTCCAATTCCATGATTCAGCTAACGAGTTTTCTAAACACTCATCGCCATCGTCCAGCGACAACATCAGATGAGGCACTGAGGCATTTCTCATGAGACATTCCTCACGAGCATTTCTCGTAAGAAATATATCATGAGGCATTTCTCATGAAGCATCTCTCGTAAGGAATTTATCCTGAGGCATTTCTCATGAGAAATATCTCATTAGAGGCATGTGGGAGTTGAGGAACGGTGGCTTTTCATCTCCACACTGCCTATCTGCAACCTATTTAATTCCATGAAGAAACTTTATTTCATAAGTTCCCTTGAACATCCAAACATGCATGCAGGAATTGCTAGTTTTTTACTCCAAATTCAATGTAGATTAAATGCTCATTATGCATCTTAGAGCACCGTTCAGTTAAGCTATCAAAAAATCAAAACGGTTTTCGAAGAGGTTTTACTCAGAGTAATTACAAGGACTTGAGGAAAATTTTTATTAACATGTCGAATAATATGGTTCATGTAACTACTATAGTAACATAGTTCATCTTCTGAGTATAATTTTGTCAAGCTAAATGTATTATTTGTTTTCAACAATTTTCATCACCTATTGAATGTCTGAACTGATAACTATCACAGTTTTAAAAGCTCGAAATTTAAATATCATAATTTTTTATAATTTGCTAAATTTCAAAATCAATTCCTAGAGTTTTGTAAATATTCCAACTAAAACCAATAAAACAATTTAACCAATTCCTCTCTCACAATTTGAAGCCATATTTCAAAGTCATGTTAAATTCAAAAAAGCTGTTTCAGAAATTTTTCTACTCAGCAAGCGCTCTGTTTACCAGGGAGACTCTACAAAATGAGTCTACGCAACGGTTAGTACTAGTTGAAATTGCTTCAATGCAAGAGGTAGGGGATAATTTTAATGAATACAGATCATCTCGATGCGAGCGGCTGAGGGTTATTTTTAATGCATGTAGAGCATTTCCATGGATTATTTTAAAATCATACAGGCTTTGAAGCTGACTGGAATCATGCATGAGTGTAGGTGAGCTGAAGCGAACGAGTGCATGTATACGGACCTGTGCCGGGCACAACAGACGGGAGAGGTTCAGCCTTACGATGCACGCCGGCCGCACCGCAGCCCTCAGACGGGGCCTTCCACCTGTTGCCCTCGCTAGCGCTCCTGTAGATCACACGGGACTGGTCCAGCTGGATCCTGGATGAGAAATCAAAGTTTTATTTTTAGTTGATTAAATTGAATAAGTTAAATTTCCTAACTGCAACCAAGTGGTCAGGTTGCATTTGAGTAAGTTGATTTGAGTTTTCCTAACTGTAACAATGTCGTCAGATAAAATTGGGTAAGTTAATTTAAGTCCTTAACTGTAATTGAATCGTCAGATTGCTTCGAATTAGTTAATTTGAGTCTTCCAGACAACAACAGAGTCGTCAGGTTACGTTGAACAATAGATTATAAGCCTCCCTAACTGCAACAAAGGCGTCCTAACCGCAACAAAGGAATCTATTCACTAGGTGTATTCCCACACAAGATCCCCTACCTATAGAACAGTGAGTAAAGAAGGAAGGCTATGAAATAAGATCAAATTTGAAGAAAAAAAATAGAGGTGCTAAATAAAAAGACAGCAATGAACAAATAAGAGGGCCAAATAAAACAAACAAAAATTTATTTCAACAAAAAAGGCTCACCCAGCTCTCAGTTCGGGACCCCACATTTTTCCCTGGGAGCACTAATTCCCATAGATACAATAGCTGTGCCCCCTAGAGAGGTGTTGTTCTTGGCCAATCGCTGGTACCTTAATAAGCTTCATAAAATAGATTACTTGAGTGACAAATATCGTACAGCCGAAACCAGAAAGACAAATGAATGCTGTTTTATAAGAAAACACAGAAGCTTTTCATAGAAATTTTCAACATCTGTGAGAGACTTGATTTATTTTCAAGATATGCTAAAAACTAAAAAACTCCTCAGCAGAATGTGAGGCACTATCAAGTGTCGTTTTTTTCAACGAAGTGGCATGAACGATATCTGAGAACAATGATAGGAGCAAATGGAGCCTTCGCTTAGTGTTAACAGATTAAGCAATTAGTGCAAGTAATTTAGCATCAAATGACAAGAACATGTCGCGTATCTATATTGGTAATATAAAATGTGTATAACGGATCTCGAATTCTTAGTTTTAAGTGAAATTCGATGAGCTTGCCTCGTGGATTTGTTATTGGAATCCAATGTAAAAAGCGTGCCGCGGCCTCCACTGACGAAACACTGATCGTCATTATTTCGCCACGCGAAACAATGCACTTCAGAATTACAGAGCTCAAGTGTTTTGTATTAACGATGACTCGAAGCCTTATGATCACTTGAACTCACGACTTACTGCTTTTCGGGTCAATAAAAACGAATTAATGGTGTTTATCTTCATTATTGGCTTCAATTTTTTGTTACTTTAATCACTGCCCTTATTTGTGTCATGTTTTTATTACTGCTTAAATAACATTCGCATTCAAGTTTTACAATTCATAATAGGAATAAATGTAAGAAATCAGCTGAGGTGTCCCAGGTAGAAGATAACTGTCCCTCGAAGAAGATTCCAGCGGTGGGACGAATTGTCTCATCGAAGCAGATAATAGAAAGAATAAAGTCCACAAATTTCAAATTGGAGTTTCTTGAGCGGGAAGTCAGGGACACGAAATGACAGCCAACGAGAGTGTACGAAAAGAAGAAAACGAGAGGTAGACTACTTTCAATCTTAAATCTAAACCCACAACAGACTCGTGCAACCTGTGTTGCTGATCTGCGCAATATGGCCGCTGATGATCAAGAGTGAAGCCCCTGGCGTAAACTGATGAGGACAAACACAACATATCTTTATGAGTACAGATCAAGAATTTTACCCATCACCCTTGGAGCACTCGTTGTTGAAGAGTAATCTCTTTTTTTAGACCACTTCGGGAATAGGAAAGATAGATATTGTTTACAAAATGTTTTCAAATCCAGAGAAACAAAATGCACATATTCAACAATATTCATTTTTGATTAATGCGTTAAGGGTTGGATGTATTAGTGGCGCGTCTATTTACTAACCACACGCCAATTAGAAATGCCTCTCACACGCTCTTCGAAAAACAACGCCTACGGTGTTGTTTTTCATAGTCCCTGCGATCAAAATATGTTTATTACTTGTGCACTGATGAAACTCGTATCAAAGATACGGTCATTAAGCATCCTTATGAGCGTCACAGAGAGACGATCCAATCAACCAACCAACAGACCAAAGGAATGCGCTAATGAACTTTGGTTTAGTCCGGCACGCCCACGCTCACTTCACGCCTACAGTGATAATTGAAAAAATTAAAACCGATGCAATGAGAGGTTAGCGACTCATCGATCAATTTCAACTCTCCTGAAAAATTAATAACTAATTAATGCAATAATTGACGACATTCTGCTCATTTCACCATTTCCAATAAAGTGATCACAAAACCAAATGTAATAGCTAATAATTTGTCTGTCGGGATTTTGTAACCGGTGAACATTTGATAAAACATGTCAATACTGTTACTATACAGTTTTGCAGCACCACAGAAGAGTGTCTGGCACTCGACGGTCACGTTATGTACCCGTCGCACCTCCCGTAAACGCCAGAAACTATCGTCATCGTTCCTTTTGTATAAACTGTGGATTGACATTCTAGTCTAAAAATAAGCCTTTTTTCTATGGAACACATTCTAGTCTAAAAATAAGCCTTTTTTCTATGGAACAACTATTTATTCAAAAGCACTGTAATTTTTCTGCATTTCGATAAATTTTCTTTTAATTTGCATTAATACGGACGTGTATCGTTTTCAAAAACTATCATTCATCTTACAGAAGAGTTATTTTTTAATTGATTAGTAGTTTTACAAGTCATTTTCATCAGTCATTCGGTTCGGTCGCCAAATTGTTCAATGAGAGCTGATGTGGATTCGATGCTGTCGTGGTTTTGAACGACTATTTAAGCAACGAAACAGAACGAAATTAATATAGGGTTTGAAAATTAATATATTAAAATCACATTTATGATGCACAAATCATAGAGAACGCAAGTCACTGAGTCAATACAATACAGAACAAATTGGAATGAGCGATACGCAAATCAGAGTCGGTACGTGGACGACATGTATGGCAGTTCCAGTTAATAATTGGTGCATTTAAGTTCCATGATCGCATTAACTAACTCAAGTGCCTTGGTCAATCTTTGCACATCTCTTAAGCAAAATAATAATTGACGACTGACAATTTTGCTGTCGCTGCCTAAAACGCGTTGAAGGAGGCATCATTTTTCTGGCAAAATGCAAAACGCGTTGAGGGAGGCATCATTTTTCTGCAAAATGCAAAACGCGTTGAGGGGAGCATAATTTTTCTGGCAAAATGCAAAACGCGTTGAAGGAAGCATTATTTTTCTGGCAAAATGCAAAACGCGTTGGAGGAAGCATTATTTTTTTGGCAAAATGCAAAACGCGTTGAGGGAAGCGTTATTTTTCTGGCAAAATGAAGCTATCATCCGAAGGCAGGTTCAGACGGTAGAGCATGGGACTGAAGAGCTCAAGTCCTGACTGACGCCTAAAAAAGTGCTTTGGCTTCAAGGCAAGAGTTCAAAGTTTCTGCTGTGAAGTATGTTCAATTTTGACGGGCAGTAAAATGCGTGCACGATATTGATAGTTTGAGGCGAGGTGGTGGTTTTTACGAGGAAACACACTCGTAAAAATAAGTCTAAAAAATGTATCACTTTGCTTGAATCGCAATGCTAATAGAAATCTAGAAGCGAAGAAAATGCTAATAACTCGGCATATAAAAACAAGTATAAAGCATGCGCCATAAATGCAATTAAATTGGCTATTTTGACTCTAACACACATACATACGACTTACTACTACACTACCTTAAGAAATAAATAGGAGAGTTGCTTAAATCGTTCTAAAAAGAGAATACTTGATGAAAAATTTATCACGAAAAGCTGTTCTTAGAGTCTTCACAATTATGTTGCATAGCTTGTGTAAATCAATCCATGTATGTTAATTTCATTATTAATCCCGTGCGAGAACGCCATGCATGTAAAATTTAAATGGAACACCACGACGTGATGTACGAGGGCAAAGGTACAGCGACCCCGAGCCAAAACTTTGCAGTCAATATCGCAATTTTGTAAAAGAGTATTATTAATAATCATCATTATAATTGTCAATTATTATCGTTCGAATAATTAATATAATAATTAACGATTATTTTAATAATTATTAATTACTTATTTAACTACCGTTTTTTATTTTTTAGTAATAAGTAATAATTTTAAATTATTTTCTGGTAACCATTTTCTTTCGCAGGAGGATTGAAAAAGTAAGAACAAAGAATGGAAGGGCAATCTAAACTGAAAAAAGTACACTTGTCTAAGCGTAGCAAGTGCGATCCCTAAGAGAAACAGGTACGTACACGCCCGGTAGTGAAGCAGATTTACTTTCCGAAGTGAAGCAGTAATACTTTTCTAAGTGAAGAAGATACACTTTTCTGTGTGACGCTGATTGCTTCTCTAAGTGAAGTAGGTTCACTTCCAGGAATGAAACAGGTAAAAACAGTAGCCACATTCAGTGAAAAGCTGTGGCGCCTAAGAAGACTTCCTAGATCAAAAATTATCTTCATGTTGAAATAATTCTTACAAGCTTTTGAACATTTTTCAGGAAACTGGAAGATAGATACATTTGTAATAAAAATTAAGAAAACATCTGTATTGTCTGACTGTAAACTTCTAAGTGAGCTCAGAAATGAGTCGAGTCAGTCATTACAGTTTTCCATCGGACTCTCCGTACCCATTTCCGTTTGAACACAACTGTCCGATCTAACTTCATTATCTCTCGACCAAAATACTGGCCAAAAACTAATGGGACGGAATCAACGACCTAGATTTCTTTTGAGGCAATTATCTGCCGGCAGAAAGAAAGTTTATTCGTGAAAATGAGGTGAAAATTTTGGGCAAGGAGTTCAAGATCCCGTGCAGTCTCTATCTGGCTCGTCCTTCGAACATTTATGGTAGAATACGACTTTTTCTTCCATTCAGGGGAGTGAATTCTGAGAGACACATTTTCAGCGACGGAATGAGAAGCGCTTCGGTTTTTTTCTAACCACACTCTAACGTCATTCTCTCGCGAGGCAAGTTCTACACTCTTTTACGAGTGACTCTTATTGACGAACTAGTGTACACGGTCCGTCAAAAATGACGGGATTCAATATTTTCCTTTCATAAATGCTCAAGATGGGGATGACAAACAAATATATCCATCCTAATAGTTTAAGTGATTCATATATCCTTGTACTTGTACATTACGGCCATTAAGCATCCTTATGAGCGTCACAGACACACGCACCAACCAAGTAACAACTGTGTATTTATCAAATGTTGGATCGTTCACCCGGTGCAAGGAATTGAACCCGGCGTTCGAGCAAGTGGACTGCTCAGCCAGTGTCTTGCACCTCATCCCTCTGTACCCCCAGAGTAGCAAAAATTTACAGTAAATGCAATGAATTTTTTTACTTTAAACGCGGTCACGAGCGATGAATTCATTCTCTTATTAATGGTGTGGAAAAGAACGTGCTTGGAGCTGCTGAGTGTTTTCATTAATCAAGACGCAAAAATGTTCCTGCAAATTATAATATTGAAGAAACTTATACATTGTTGTGTAATGAACGCAAATTAGAAAACCGTGCGAATAGAGAGAAAAAATATTTCGTGATCAACACTTGCACTCTCATTGAAATTCAATAAATATTCCTTTGCATTTTAACAAAGTTGTGCCTGACGAATGTCCCTTCACTTAAACTCCCTCGATCATTTTATACTTCTTGCCGCACATTCAAAAGAAAAGAATTAAAGGATCAAATGGTCAGTATTTATAACGCTTTGCTGTAGCGGGTGTAAATGTGTATCAATATCTTTATCGAGATGTAATTGTTTAGTTCGATGTTAAATCGCTTCAATTTACAGGGTTGAAAAGAAAACTAACGTAGCTTTAAAATGTCACGATTGAATTTTCCTTTCATCCAATAAATGAAATTTTCCTAAAATTAGCCTATTTCATCTTTTTTCATTTCTTTTCCGCCTGGTTAAATTTTGCACATTCAGCTTATTTTCAGCATCCAGATTCAGTACGCAGCTTGAGACGAGTAATCATGAAAATAATTTCTAAAAAATGAAACTGAAGCGATGCACTGAGCTTGAATCGTCCTTTTGAAATTATGCTCAGGTCATACTCGTCCTACAAGCTTCTCTCAAAACATGTCATTGAATTCATCAGCCAATTTTTATATGAACAGTTTTTACATTCATCACAATAAAACTCACAAATCTGAAATATTCGAATGCTCAAACCGTTTTGTCGGAATTTCAGTAGTTCCTCATTATTTCTTGATGTTCTTAAGTGTGATCATGGGGCTCTGTCTACTTCTCATTCTCGTGCAATACAATCGTAAACAATTCCATACCTGCCACCACTCCGACAGACAAACATGTAGCTACTCTGGAGCACTGAGATCCGAACTTAATTGAAACTGTGATATTATTGGCTAGATCACGTAAACAAAAGACGAGAAGTCTAGGCAAGCTATTGCGTAAATAGCGGTAGCAACAGGGAACAAGTTGCCTAGGCCATCATTCTCATAGTTCTTAGTTAAAGTCGTACGTGAAAACGTTTTTAGTGTGACGTAGTTAATTTTTACTGACCTGAGAGAATATTTTCATGCTAATCTTGTTTTATTTTCATTAATAATGAATCCTTTTCCTTTCATTCTTCTCACATTGGAGCAGGTAGATCCCTGCTATCAAATCCAAATTCATCCCTCCGCACCTTTCTCCCTGCCACGCAGCCTATGTTTCATAAATGAAACAATTTGAAAGATTTGAAGAACCTCCGCTCGTCTCTGACTGTCTCGACTGTAATGGTGACGTTAATTTATTAATGATTCATGGAAATCAAACACAAGACTCGTAAGAGGCGACGCAGGGATCTCTTAAAACTCCAATGTTCCTGAATTTAACAGGGCTCTTATTCCCTCTTCTCCACTACCTACTCTCATTTACATCAATCGGAAGCGCTGTGCAAATGAAAGTGAGTGTCCTCATAGTTTTTACGTTGGTTGGATGAGCTATCGATTCTGTGTAAAATGAACGTTATTATAAAAGTGTTAGCCGGCAAAAATGACTTAGTAGCTTTAGCGACTAATGCTAGTAAAACTTACTAGCTCAGTGGAATGAACTAGCACACACTTACCGTCTTACAAGACCTCGAAATCATTGTACCATCACATTCATGCCGACGTACTTTATTCATTGTTTTATTTTTCCATCTCTCATTTCTTACTCTTTTTTAGTTTTTATTACACTAGCATCCTCTTTGGTGTCGTGTGTGCAGCCGTCGCTATTCCGTACCGTACAATATCTGCACTCGGTCTGTTACATTGGTCACTGGTTTCTCTCTGTGTTTTCATTGTAGCTCTTCCTCGTAACTCTTCCCTTTTCATCTCGCAGAAGGCGATGATAACTCTTCCCTTCCCATAACGAAAAGGGAAATGATAACTTTTCCCTTCTCATAACGGAAAGGGTAATGCATCGTGAAAACTACAAACGAAAAACATACAAATACCTATTAGGAAGTGGTGGATAAGGTTGATTATGCTTCTTGTGTTGTAGTAGTTTTGAAACATTTGCGTTTATGCAAGAACGTAGATAAATGCGAGTAAAATGGTTTGATTAAATCAAGCAATTTTTGGTCTGCTAATTGGGATTAAATTAAAATTCTACTAACGAAAATCAGTTCCAGATTTCATTTCATGTTACTGCCGGAACAGAAAAATTGGAACTCAATTTCTTTTCCTATATGTTCGGCCTGGAAGTTCATTTCATTAATTTTTATATCGCATGATACAAGTCATAATTTTACTTTTATGAGCATGAATTTC
The DNA here is from genome assembly GCA_014220935.1 of Platorchestia sp. MABIK. NCBI lineage: Eukaryota > Metazoa > Arthropoda > Malacostraca > Amphipoda > Talitridae > Platorchestia > Platorchestia sp. MABIK. Next base: position 109,799 of record JACJUY010000388.1, read on the forward strand.
GTAAGCTTTTAAGATCTTGCGTTTGAAAGTGCACTGATTAAACTTGTAATGTTTTCTCACGTCAGCATTTCTCAATAGTTTTTACGTGTAAATATACATTTTTTTTCAGACAGTTTGGTGGGTTTTGTCACATAGTTCTAAAACATCACACAAGTCTACACAAACACCGTGGAATGTGTGTACAGGGAATTCTGTTCTTGAGCACGGATTACAAGGTGGAGATGTCATTAATTAACGTAAGGCTTGGAGCGACAGCTGAGACGTGAGGCGGATTGCGGAGGTGCGGTGCTGCTGGGCTAGGCTTGGATCGACGGTCCCAGTCTGTAAAGACCCGATGGGTATTACGATACCCGTGTGTGAATATCAACTAAGGATCTTTTTGTTATGATGTTATAAAACCCAGAAATTTCAAGGGCAATACTTTTCCATAAAAAAAGCTCAATCTCCATCAGAATTCTTCGATCCGAAGACCCGAAAACATTTTTTCAACGTTTACTCCTAAATGATATCAGCAATGATCAAATCACCCGCTAGGACACATGCATTTTAAAACCAACTTAACTTACTTGCTGGCGATCCGATGTTGTATCAATAATAAGCCATTAATACAAATCCTTAACTACGAAGTTTTTCAGGAAATGACTGGGTTATTCTAAAATAATGTAGAAAAGCACTATAAAATAAAAAATGGAGTGCAGAAAACCTTCATATATTTTCGCCTTTTCCAAATACGGCATTAAAATGAAAATCATGCCGACGAAAGTCAGTTCCAGATTTCATCTCGCTTGTCCAGCGCGGCAGACAAATTAGCCTGATGAGAGAATTCCACAGAACGCTATCAGCTCTCACTAATAAGGAATATATCTTCAAAAAACCTATTTGTCCTGCTGCCTAACCCATATAAAAGAAATATAACCAAAGCAACGGCTAAATCCCTTCAAAAATTTTTTTTGAGCTCATTTTAGATTCCTAATTAAGTTTCTTGTGTAAAATATCCTGCAAATTAGAGGTGAAGAGAAATTTTCTTCAGACATGCAACCTACCATACTGTCATCAAATCTAACCTAATAATACCCGTTGTGTTTATATTTATATAAATATTTATACATCTGTTTGGTGTCCGCTTCTTAAGAAACATATGATGTCTGAGTGTGCGGTATCATGGATACCGAATTCCTCAGTGTATTGAAAGATGGCCTTACATGCATTGATATTTTTGACATTTTATAAGGATAGGTTAGTGTAGGATAGGTTAGCAGATGTTAGATAATGTTGGCGGAATTTTTTCACATGTCTACCTAGCTCAACGATGACATTGTCTGTGGAATTTCCACGGCTCCTGCTATTACCTAATATTACCCTTGGTTTATTTGTTTGAAGTCAGTTTCTTCCATTTCTCTGTCACGCTCATAAGTATGGTTATAATGACCGTATTTGTGATACAATTTCACCATTGCGCATGTACTTGAATATTTTTTATCACGGGTACTGTAAAGATGAATTTATTTGTTTGTCATCCCCATCTGGAAAATGTGTTCAAGAAAGGTATTCAATCCCGTCATTTTTGGCGGGCCGTGCACACCAGTTTAGTTATAATACCCCACTGTTGTCAAATTTTCGCAACATTTCATCAATCAATTTTCTGCACTTACATAGCAGCTCCCGGTCCCGTGTCTTGCTAATGCCGCCCTAATGATGTTAGTTGGAATAGAACGTAGCACGGATACAGCGTTCACGCCGTAAATATAATCTCGTTTTCGACGTTTTGAGCGCAGATTCATTAGTCAGTGCCGATGTGCGACGGTCGAGTTATGGAGCCTCTCTGGCAAGAGCAGTTGTGAGTTGTGACGAAACTTTTCGCCAGGAAACGATCAGTAAGTTGTTGATGGCGTTGTTGCGACGGAGACTGGGGCTAACTTTCATTAATCATGAAAAGTTCATCAGCTACACATATCGTTTTCCTATAACGAAATTAGATGGAATTATGAAAACTATCAGGACCCGTGGAAATTCTACGGACAATGTCATCGTTAAGCTAAGTGGACCCGTGAAAAAATTCGATTAACCTTACCTAACAAATTCTGACACAACATATGCTAACCTATCTTGTCCTAACCCATGCTAACCGTAGCCATCTTGATAATATGTCAATCAAAAAAAACCGTGGACCCGTGAAAAAATTTCATCAACATTAACTAACCTATGCTAACCTATCCTGACCTAGACTGGGGCTAACTTTAATTAATCATGAAAAGTTTATCAGCTACACATATCGTTTTCCAATAAGAAAATAAGATGGAATTATGAAAATAATGAGAAACTATAGAAGGGCTTGCAAAGGGATTTATTCTTTTAGCGATTTTCTTTTCGGGGATCAGCTGTTCTGCACTCACATGAATAAATGATGGTTGAGGAAAGCTCAAGTAATGCAAGTTTCGTGAGGGTAATTTTACAAATGTGGACTTATTTTCCATTTCATTTTTTTGA
>JACJUY010000388.1:113615-124711 GCA_014220935.1 Platorchestia sp. MABIK
AAAAGCCTGTATAGCTCATAGAAAGTAAAATGCTAAATTTTTCATGGGTTTTGTAACAGTGTCCTTTACGATGAATTATGAATTCACTTCTACGAATAATTACCAAGGTAATCATTCAACCATGTAGAGAAATTTTGTGTTTCTGGCTTAAAACTAGTTGTTTTTAGCTTTAGTCTCAAGTTAATCGATTACAATAATTACGCTGTAAAAGTATTAAGTGAAGTAAAAGTTATTGCCTAAGTAACAGGACGGCCCCCCTTGTTACTTAGGCTATAACTTTTTCAAAATTAATTCTCATTCCAACTGATGGGCACCATATGGAGGAAAAAAGGATAACTGTGATCAAAAAAAATAAGGAGAGAATATGAGTAGTTCTTAACTTTTTCCATTAGTTTTCTAACCATCTGGATTTAATATTGATAGCACTTTGATGAAGAAATGGGTCTCAGCGCCTACAATGGCTAACATTTTTCTCCCCTCTCACTCAGTTGAGAGATGAGGGCAGTGCGGCGATGACGCGCTTGACGTCATTCCAACGTCTCAGTGAGTTTACAAACGTTGTCAATTACGAAAGTCAAATTGAATAATAATGGCTGAAAGATGGTGTTCTGACTTACGTAGTGAGTGTACGCAGTGAAAATATCAGCAGTGCCTACATAAAGTTTACAACGCTGAGAATGGTCGTCGTGGTTGCTGGTGAAACATCAAAACTCAAAATAAATTTCGACTGTACCACATCGAAGCTCCCGCCTTGTGAGTATTTCATTACAAATTTGTTTTGTGTAATTTTAGTAGTTTTTGCTTTTGGTTTTCCGCGATTTGGTGAATTGGTGAAAATTTTAACTCCAAAGTTGAACGTTTTGAGTGAGATTTTGAGCAAAAATTTATTCCCTTCTTTGCTATTCGTTTTATTTTCATTGAGCTTGCGTTGCTTCTATAGCGAAGGTTTCCTAGTGCAGCTAATTGTAAGTAATTTTCTTAAATTTATTTGGAAATACGTTTAATGAGACGTTTGAATAACGTTTCGTAATGTTCTAGCCTGTTAGTTACGAAGCAAGTTGAGATGACGGAGCTCAAACCTACGCGTTAACCATAGATGAATTTTTGTCACAAATGCAAAGCTAAAGTCAAAGTTTTCATTTCCACAGAATCAATGCATTTTTCTTGCGAATGTAGATTTAGTATAAAATTTTCATGCCCTGCAATTGACGCTTTTATTTATCTTGGGAATTTTAAGCGCTTGAAATAATCTAAAATTGATATTTTCACGCTACGTAGTTAATGTATTTCTTTTAAAAGTGTAATCATAAAGTCATAATTTTCATGAACATAATGCATTTCTCTCGTAATTGAAAAACTGTGATTAAGCTTTTCATGCCATAATTTCTGCTGTGAATGTAAAACTAAAATAAACAATTTCATGCCCCGTACACTCCAGGCACACAAATGTTTTGGCGGTGACAGAGTGTGACGCAAGCGTTCTGTTGACTCGCTTCACTTGCTCAGTTTGTTTTGCGTCAGCCAAAACAGTTACGTCTGCGCAGTGAACGAAGTTTATCAATCTTTGTACCTCACAATAAAAACAACAACATAACCAAACGTATCTAACGTTAAATCTTTTTTTGCATCAAATTCTGCCCAAGGCCCAATCGACCGATTCTTGTTCGTTTTTCAGATTCAGTTGGAATTATGAACTACACGCAGAATTTTGAATAACACAGAATTGAATATTCAGAGCATGCGCTCGTCTGACATGCATCCAGTGCCTAAGCCTCAGCTTTGTAACCAATTCAACCGAATGAAATAATAGAAAAACAAATTACTTGTGACAGGCGCACGCCAGCGAGAGGGATTGTCAAGCAATTCTCGTCATCATTGCAGTTCAGTTCGCAGCGAAAGTTCCTCTGTCGATTTGGCTACTCTACGTGTTATTTTTCAGGTGAAACTCCTCAAGATTAATCTTTTTTCATTATTTGCACACTGCGTAACATACGACACGTGACACGAACACTTACCGTCGGTTGCGCCGCTACAACCTCGTAAATTATGTGAAAATCCTGTCCCAGGATAGGAACTTTCACTCTCAGTTGGCCCGCTGCGACCTCGCGAATTATATGAAAATCCTGTCCCAGTACCCACTGGAGTTCACGCATTTTCTCTTTATTTCTCTTGTATTTGCATTGGCACGTTGTAAATTTTGAGCAAGAAATATAATTCTCTGCTTAATCATACATCCACGTATTGCATTTGAGGTATTCAAGATAAAAACTGCTTTGAATAACAGGTGGAATAGAATAAAATTTCACTTTTCGAGCGATGGTTTTTATACGGAAGAGCTGAGTATCAGCTCCTGCCGTGACGTTCTTTCTCACTTGTCAGAGTAGCTGAGCAAGTCAAATTTAACATGTATGTATACCATGAGTGCCATTTTCGTGATTGTATTTCACTCAGCGTGCCAAATTCGCTCATTAACCTTTTTTTCTTGTGTTCTCTTGAATTTTTCTATGCGTAATGCGCATCGCAGGAAAGTTAGAACTCTATTTCTGAAGTATTGATAATTTGCGCCCATAGAATGTTTTTCAGGAGTCCATCACAAATAAGGCTGCATATAGCGGCAATTCTCCCAACGTAACCGAGTCTAACATTTTCGCCGTTGCATGTATAATTTTGGCCGCCCTGTGCAGAAGCTGTACTTGGATGATTAAAATTATAGATGCCGCGTCGAAAAAGTTACATTGGGAAGCGGCACTTCAGAGTGATATATGAAGTATTGGGAAGTGTTGTGGAAGCATTTAGGGCTCGTCATCTGCCGTGATCCAACATTGCCGAAGATGAGTCTCAGATAATTGAGTACGTTCCTCACATTGTAATCTAAGGAATATACTTTTAGAAACACATGGCATTCTAAAGCAGATGTGACAGCCGGAAACCGCTGCGGATTTTAAAGAATGATTTCTGCTGCTGCGTTGTTGTTTGGCTGTACAAAATATTTTTAGCCGCACACATTTTTTACATTTCCCTCTAAGGTTGTGAGTTTTTCACTTTCACGCTTGAACTATCATAGGACACATGGAACGTGGTTTTAGTTTTTCCCAAGTCTTGAATTTTAATTTTCGTGCTCAAGAAGTTCTTTCAAATTTTACTCTTAATCCTCTTGTTCTTCATGAAAAGTCAATAAAAATCCTACGGTATTGAGAAAGTGAATTTTTTACTTGCCAGCTCCAATATTTGATCGGAGAAGCAGCTTTCCAGGTTACTAAATTTATTGCAAAAGCGAGACACGACGCTTTTTAGAGTAGCTCAACGAAGTGCAAAGAAACCTTTTTTCATGGAAAAGTTATTATTTCCGTCGACTACTGTTCCTTCATCACGAATTTTGTCATCTGATCATGCCACTCACAACAACAAAAATTCTGTGTAATCTAACCTGCAGAGCAAGCGAGGGAGGGCTTTCAAAGCCGCTCAAATATTTCGAGCGTATTTTTCACGTGGCGCTTTTCCAAGAGGAGTTCTGTATTTTCACGCCTGGCCTTTCCTGGAGGAGTTCTACATTTTCACACCTGGCCTTTCCTGGAGGAGTTCAGCATTTTTACGCCTGGCCTTTCCTGGAGGAGTTCTACATTTTCACGCCTGGCCTTTCCTGGAGGAGTTCTACATTTTCACGCCTGGCCTTTCCTGGAGGAGTACTCTGTATTTTCACGCCTGGCCTTTCCTGGAGGAGTTCTCTGCATTTTCACGCCTGGCCTTTCTTGGAGGAGTTCTACATGTTCGCGCCTCTTTCATGTCGACAACATGGGCTTAGGATCACGCCTGGGATGTAGTTCCAGTTAAGAGCACCGCTTGGAAATAGATTTTAAAAGTCTGTTAATGAGCACCTCTCTAATCAAATCGCGTTCATGATGGAGAGCACCGAGCGCACTGAAAATTTTCATTCTGAGGGGAGCAAGTCATGTCAGAACGTCTCATAAAGTGTTTTCAGGGACTTCGTTTTGATTTATTTGTAAAAAAGTTCTTCTTGTTTGTTTGAGCTTACAGGTCCAGTTTATGTGTATATTAAGTTTGGGAAAATGAGTTTTATGAATATGTTTTTCATGCGTTTGTAACGAAAACTGTGTTGTTGCTTCCAAAGACGATGTCGTCCTCTCAATGACTGATTTTATCAAGAGAACGGGATCCTTCTCCAAGTAAATAATTTGTGTTAAAAACACAAGGACTCAAATACACGAGCCGGCAGTCAATATTCTCGCGACGCTACAGCGCCTGAACGTCCTTAGCCTTTAACACTTCAAGTGCGACGTGACCCACCGGTGGTCACTGAGAGGATTTTCATAATGCTGCTGACCGATCAGCAGTCACTAATTCAATTTTGATAGATGCTCATTGAAAACTAAATGAAAGCACGATCTATTTAATTAATGTTCGTTATTTTCAAAATTTATCTCTAAAATTAACTCTAATTTAAGTTGGAAATTGAACTTCAGTTTAACCTGCAGCACTTAACGTGTTAAACGTGGGTTCTTTTGCATTCATTATACCGTGATCAAAATCAAGCTCCCTCATTAGACTGGCACAGGCATCAGGTTGTCCCCAACATCAAAATGAGGAAAGAGTCCCTACGCTGCCGGGACTTCACAGGACACATACAGGAACAAATTTGATTTTAAAATTCGGTTTATTGAGGCTATTTTTGATAGGCTGTACAGTCTTCAGGGATAACACCAGGAAGAAGTCTTTCAGTAGCGAAGTTCAAACTATTGTTCACTTTGTGTATGTATCTCACGATTTCGGTTTAAACAAAAGATAGTTGGCCTCTGGACGAAATAGGTTTCTATTATCCTAAAGAAACCGTTCAGTGAAATGAGTAATTAGAGAAATTTAATGACTTCACAACGATTATTTCAGAAATGCAACTAAATACCGTTCAGTGATGTGTGCAATAAAAGAAATTTACTGATTTCACAACGATTGTTTTAGAAAATGTGACTAAATACTACACTGAGATATCCGAGTGAGATTATGGTCATTCAAAAACATCATTGCTCAAGACTTTCTCAAATGTTTTAGAGTATTTTTCAAAAACTCAATCTTTGCGGTGCAATTGCGATGGCTCATTATTTTGCATTCCATTACGGTAAGCGCAATGATCCTGAAATTCATTCTATTTCTACCTGCATAATATTAGTTAGTGTTTTTTCAATAGTCCATTGCATGAAAAAAGAAAATGTAATTTACACATAGAGACTAGAGATCGAAATTCTAATAAAGATAGAAATGAGCTTGATATTAAAGTCTGAGCAGTCTCTGGCATGGGCATCATCCTATGCTCACCTAATTCCGACCTCAAAACAGCTGCACGTCTTCAAAAACCATGGAAGTTTGCAGAATGTTGTCACATTATTTTTGGCTCAGAGAAATGTTTTCCAGCTCTCTCGCTTACGAGGCCTGCGGTTGAATGCTTAGCTTACTCAGCTTAAAATTTCACATGGAAGTAAATGAAGATGGCTTCTCAAAACCCAAAGGTATTAAAGAATTCTTATTAAATGCGCGAAAAATATCTTTTAAATTTTAAAATTTTAGCTAATTTTTTTTTAATGTGCGAAAGTCAATATCAAAGCATGAATCACAAAAACTGGGTCTTAAAAATAATACAATCCCTTGTTTATTAGTTCATTTAATCAGTTTATTTTTACTGATAGTTTAACTGCAACAAATCTAATCGGAACGGAAGAAAACCGTTATTTACTTAGCGTGTTAGCATTGCATATTCCATTTGTGGATTACCTTATGAATCCCATGGATTAGACTGCACTTCCTGATAGGGATTTCTAAGCGTGAATGTATGCGCTCATGAGGGCACGGAAGGTTTTCATATCTTGTTTTCCCCACAGAAAATATCATCGGAATTTATTTCCATGAAATTTTTCGGCGTTCAACGTTTATAATTTATCAAAATCCGCTGAAAACCATGGAGGGTTGACTGCTAAAAATGGGGAAGTGCCCAAAAGAACTTAATTAATGAACTGAGCTTGGCGACATCACCGCTAAACAATCAGCTCGACCGGCGCAATAATTAACAGATGACGTACAAATTTGCGGCCATTGAAACATTGCTTTTGGAATTAAAATGGCTGAATCCATACAGTAACCTCGAAGTAATATGGCTCGACCTGATGGATTTTTCCTTATTTCCTCGAAAGAGTTCGTGTGAGAATATTTTTATTTTACTGTCAAACTGGCACACGCGGTTGTTTTTTTTAATTAATTTCGATGATTTTCCCGAACAATACCAGCAATTCTTTTCATTTCTGAAGGAAACATCAATTATAATAATAAATGCAACGCATGATTGCATACGCTTATCTCTAAGCTTCATTGGATCGCTAATTACAAGTATCGTGAGCAGAAAATTTTTTTTTTAAATAATTCTCATCCGTCGATGCTCTTCTTTGTAATCTTTCCTAGCCACCAGACAGCAGCCAACCTACGTTATCTCCTCAAGTTCAAACTGAGACCGACCAACGAGATTTGACTCTACATGGCTAAATTAACTTCCCTGCGAGAAATGACGTTACTGAAATTGGAGAGGAGTATCTCTCTATTAAATAATGAAATCACTGAAATGTTTCTCACAACTTGTTATATGAACTCCTGAGCGAGAAATTACAGGAGTGAAGCTAGAGAAGAGTATCTCTCTATTAAATGTTGGTAATAATGAAATCACTGGAATGCTTCTCACAACATGTTATATGAACTCCCGTGCGAGAAATTACATGAGTGAAATCAGAGGACAAAATCTATCTCCATATTACACAAGGATATCACAAAATTGATCTCACAACATCTGTTGGCTCCTAAACACAACTCCTGCGTTTCCCATACCATCAGGCAGCCACCGACAGCTTTACAGCTCGCACCTCGTGTGCAAGAAGCTCGTATCTCGAAGAGAGCTGCACTCGGCCTGGACACGTACAGCGATTCGCGGGAGCTGCGCTTTCCCATCTGAATGGCCTACATCGGGTAATTGACCAGCACGCCAGCATTTGTAGCCAACTCCAATAATGGTTTAGATGCTAAACTTCAAGAAGACTGCAGAAACTCTCGATTGCTGGCAATTTAGAAGCAATACGAGACTCGATCTATTAGTAGCATCATTCCGAAACGTTTGCTATAATAAATGTTCTCTATAACGTTGGTTCTACTATTTATTCTGCGATTACGAGACTCTGAAAATGTTCGCTGTACGCTGTAAGGGTGTAGCCTAGTTCGGTTTTGGCTTCAACAATGTTTAATTTTGCGAAGTTGATAAAGATGTTCTAGTAGCACACCTGTCTTTTACAATTGACTGCTCAATTTATCTTTCAAATGACAAGTTACTACTTCAGTTAACGAGTTGTGAAGCCACGCATTACTACAACTCTGTAATGGTTGATTCCAGTGTTCGAGCGCATTCTCCCGATCAGATTTGTTAAAATAGATTGGCTCACCTCATCCAAACCCATCTGAACCTAGTCTGGACATTGACTTAAATCCCACTGGCTGAAGAAGAATTAAGTCAACATTATATCGTGTTGGCCAGCTTCTTCCATTTGGGTTAGGGGACATTAAATCTCTAATAAAGAATCGCTTGCAGGAATCTTTTGCTCACGTCTTAGTTCAGAACTAAATCTTTAAGACTCTGTGTGAATGATTCGTAGTCAGATACGAAACCCATCAATTGAGGAATTTTAGATAATGAAGCCAAAATAACGTCCCAATCTTTCAATTGCCTTTATTTCCACCCCCAAGAGGAAACAAAGGCCGCCCATGTTCCCTTATAATCACCCTTAAAATAATCAAACAACATCGCATTTTCCAGGTACTTCACTGTTTTAATTGTGTATCGCTAGCCATATCTGGAAGCATCACTGGGACCACGCAAGACCTTCTAGCAATCCCTGAGTAACCTGAACTTCTTTTTACCACAGACCATCAGCTCTCCTCACGGCTCTGATGTACAATCCTTACAATTTCTGCAAAAATCACACAGTGAGCAAGATCTTGGTGAGCAAGAACTGTCTTCTTGGCCATGCGTCAAGCTGGAATTTTTTGACGATTCAGTAGCCGATTTGATGCTTCCATAGCTGATGTTGGGTCGTTCTCACAGCACATTCTTAAGAAGAGCAGGATAATTTACCTTGTAGCTCGCTCTTGTTCTGGCTGAACCTGATATCGCATTTCTGTCTAGAATCTCGTCAGTGGGAACAGAATTTTTTTCTGAACCCCAAAGCTCGGCTCTCTTGGTGAAACGCTGCTGAGAAAAGTGCGGAGGCCGGGGTCCAGGCTGTAAATGGCCTTCCCTGTCACCTTCAAGTCTATGGCCCCACACTTATTACTTGCATTCTCTGATGTAATAGGGTGGAAGCACGGAAATTTTGTAGTTCTGGGTGCTTAGTAACTTGAATTTATTTGCATTCTCTGATGTAATAGACCCAGAGCACGGATATCTTGTTGTACTGAAGGCTTAGAAACATGAATCTATTAGTAGCAGCCTGAACATATCCTGACCTTTGGGAGGAGAATAATCAGGCGTGACAAATTGAGGACAAAGAGAAAAGTGGGGACCGGAGGAGTAGAATACAGTAAATTCCTTCTCATCGAGCTCACACAGCTGTCTCACCGAAGAGTATCGTCAACATCGTGGACAAAAAAGAACCTTGACTCTAAAACTAATTACTACAAATACGACAAAAACTGTCAAATCACATACCTCACATTTTATAACGACCGTGCTTAAATATACTGTCTCAAGACAAATATACTGGTGCTTGCACGTAAAAATTGATAGCTGTAAATGAGTTTCTTGGGTGTTTCTGCGTGACTGGTGCCTGACGCACGGGACTATAATGGACCACTTGGCTCGTTTTTATTAACATATTATATTCTATTATACATATTCTAGGTTATAATATAATGTTATATTAAATTATTATTATATATTATATTATATTATATGGTATTATATCAAATTACATAATATTATATAATATGATGTTATATTACATTATATTATATTATGTTACATTTTATTATATTATATTATATTATATTATATTATATTATATTATATTATATTATATTATATTATATTATATTATATTATATTATATTATATTATACTACATTATTTTATATTACACGCAGACACTCATGGCACGCCACCTCAGTTTGTCCACGCTCGTGTTTGTGTGAGCCCATGTATTGCGGTCAAACACGCGCTCATCGTCTCGAGTGCTTTTCCAAGCGTGATTTACAGCATCTATACCATGAAGACAATTTTTGTATTAAAAAGATGGATGTTTTCAGTCAAGCGGAGAAATTTTCTCAGTCGAAGGGACAAAATTTCATCAATAAAAGATGAATATTCCTATGTTATAAAACCAATTTCCTTTACATGGACGAAAAATTTTCTTAGTCAAGAGAACATTTTTTCGAAGTCAAGATAATTTATCTTAATCAAGAGAATAAATTGTCTCAGTAAAGTCAACGATTTTCCTTGCCTATAAATTAATTTTTCTTTATCAAGTGAATAAATTTACGGAGCTAAAAGAACAAGCTCCCTTGGTAGAAAAAATTATTTCCATCTGAATCCCTTAAACGTTTCTAATTTTCAACACAATGAGACTTTAGCAATTCACGAGGACATTTTCATCCTGAGGATTTGAAGTTTACAAAAGTTATCAATTTATTTATTTTGCTGCCGCTCCCTAGAGGCGAGATAGGAAAGCTCTTGCGAAAATCCAGGGGATTTTTTAGAGGCTGTTTTGAGGCAATCAATCCTGCCTACTAGAGTCTCTCTTCAATATTGTTCGCCAGGTGCTGCGCAACCAACGACAAAGGAAGTTGTTTTCATCGCGAGAAGATTTAGCGCGAGGCAATAGCGGAAAACTTTCAAACGATGGAGCTCTTTGCTGGCCGGTCAAAAATCATTTCAGTGTACGTAGAAAAGACGCGTTATTTTGGAACAACTTTTCTGATCATGAACTTATCAGCATACAGGCTCTAAAATGAGGACCGGTCTAGTTTTTTCAAAAATTTCTCGCTAGAACGAGTTTATTTTAGTCATGAAGATGTAGTAGCGAAAAGAATAAGTTCTAATGGGGACACAAAAGTAGTGAACAAATTCATCGAAACATGAACTAATCCTAACGATTTTTATGTTGATCAGACGGGTTGCACGACTGCTTTCCTGAGAAAAACCACTCACATTGCTTCTAATAGGCAACTTAAGAGGTTCATAAATTATTCAAGATCTCAACCGAAAAATTCGTCATTTATTACTATCGCTCAAAATAGGGTTCAGGTAGGGTAAAACCGGAACTCTTTACCAAAAGTCTCGCGTGTACTCTCTAGGGAACGTAAGTTGACAGTGAGGGAACACGCTCTTAAGAAGTTCTATCCTACTTAGCGCTCTTATCTCAACAAGATACGGAACTGCGCTTCATGGAAAATCTGTGAACTTATTTGAAAAGACAAACATTGCTTTCTCCAAAGCGAGTGCGTGTGTCGGTCCTAATGGAAAATATCTCTCCCACGCTAAATTTTCAACATTTTACCTTAACAATAAATGAGTCAGGGCCTTTAAAATAGCTGATGGTTCATCATAGTAAACACCTAAGAAAGAACATGGTTACTCATCTCAGGTATGATCACTTCGAAATACAAACGCGTTATTTTTCTTCATCTATTCGACGGTAACTTCAGGGATTATCTCGTAATGACGGACCAATTAACGGTACGGGCAAAGTTCAGTAACGCTTCTCACGAGAATGCATTTATGTGTGCCTGAAGAAGAACGGCTTTCACGGTGATATAGGAATAAAGTAAAGAAATTCCCATCTGAACAGAACGTGGGTTGCTAGGTACGTTGTCCCACGGTAAGTTGTCCCATTCCACGACTAAAGAAAAGCAAGTCCAAGCGTCGATTTACTGAGACACTGAAAGTGGCTCTTCCTCGTGCAAGTACCGTAGACAATGCGCGGATGGGTTAAAGGGTGACCTCTGAGGGAGGATGAGTGACCTCTGAGGGAGGCTGAGTGACCTCTGAGGAAGGCTGAGTG
>JACJUY010000388.1:124912-154145 GCA_014220935.1 Platorchestia sp. MABIK
CCTCTGAGGGATGCTGGGTGACCTCTGAGGGATGCTGGGTGACCTCTGAGGGATGCTGGGTGACCTCTGAGGGAGGCTGAATGCCCTCTGGCAGACGGTGGCATTACATCCATTAGGAGCTGAGCACAAATTTTACTGAGTTCTTCGTGTGACGTTACACCTGTGAAAGCTGCCGACAATTTACAATATTTCTAGCCCAATCTTGAGGGTGACTTTAGGATGTGAATGATGTTCACTGAAGCTTAATCAATATATATTGTGCTACTAGCCCTCGTAGAAACTCATTTGTCACTTTTTTTATTTCCACGTTCATGGTGCTCTTGCAGACGCAACTATTTTATAAGTTTAAAAGCTCTCAGCGGAAGTCATCTCGCCGCTCAAAATATCGCCCGCATTAATGCTGGTTAGCGGGTAAAGAAATGGTAAAGTTTCACTCGCAATATCGCTGATGGTGTGCTTCATCTTGATTTCGTACAGCAGTGCGAACCGGAAAGGTTTTCGATGCTGAGAAGAGAGCAACGAGCTATGAATACTCTTCACTCTTCGCGTTAAATTGAAATCAAGTGAGATAAGTTAAAATTCTTGGAACGAGCTTTTACTATCTCGTTTGTGGTTATTTCAGGCGGTCTGGCCAGTTTACGTTAGAAGGATATACTGTCCATGTCCTCGTTTCAGTCTTATTTTCTCGTCGTTATCATGAATTTTAGAAATAAATTGCAAAATCTGCAAAAAAAGTGCAAATTGCTCATCAAGGTTATGAAAGGAAGCAATAATCAAACGTTAGTAATAGGTTTAAATATTTTTAAAGTAAGTTTCAGATTCATGAAGTGAATGCTCTCATCAGCATCCATCCTGTCAGTTCCAAGAATTCAGTTAAGACAAGCGTCTCAGGAATAAAGGAATTCCTCATACGTAAAAAAAAACATTGCTCTATTTTGCAACAGTAAACACACACTTTTGAGGAATTAAAAAATGAACATTAATTAGAAAACATTCTATCTTGTAACAGGAAAGACAAGCACCTAAAGATTTTGAAATTGCCTATAATTAAAAAAAATACATTGTTTTGGCGATGAGGAATACAGTTCTTTTCATGTCGGTCTGTCGATGGCAGTAAAAAAGGTACGAAGAAAAGTTTAATCCAGTTTGTACGGAGGAATACAATGAGAAAAACAGACACAGATGGAAAATACTGAGACTGGGAATGAAAGCACTCTAGGGGCATGGAATAGGCAATAGGCGTAGGTTAGTTAGCCTTGTCTGTCCAATGCTATGTGGATTGGAACCCTTAGAGGGATAGTGTTATGGTTACCTTGGCTGCAGATAGGCCTTTTAGACATCTATCTTTCGTGCCCTTTCCTTTTTTCAGTTTCATGTATTCTTCGTTATTCCTCCTATGTCGTTTCTTCCTTCTAAACATGTTGTTCCTTTGCGCAGGGTATCCTGTGGGAGAAAAGACTTTGTACATAAATTCCCAGTTTTCTAAAGTTGGTACAAAATGGTTCCTTCCTTCGACTCTTGTAAGACTGTCTTTGTTGAGGCTAGGGAATCATAATCTAAGTAATACAAAAAAAAATACAAAGACATTGATAAATATAACAGGGAAGAAAACACACTGGTGATTCATAAAATGTGTGCGTTGGATCTAGGTTTTCTATAGTGAGGATAAAAAATTTTAGAACCCGTGCGGGTTTTAGATTAATGTTAAGATTTCATAATGCCTCTATGCTAGTATCAGCATTGATGCAAATTATAGTAAATTATGAGTAAGTCGTAATCAGCTAACACATTTTAGTGTGTGTGTATGTGTGTATGTGTGTGTGGGTGTGTAAGGCGATAGGAGAGTTTAGAGCTTGTGTACAAGCGCTGTGAGTATTCTGGTTGCGGCAGAGGACAAATCCTTTTTTCAAGCTGGTGAAATGTCTATGAGGCACTTAGGTGGTGTCATGTGGGAATGAGAAGAATGAGGAAAGTTTTGGGTACAAGTTCTTTTTTTTCCAGAGTCACTTCGTATATTCGTGAGGGAGTGTTGATCAGACATTAGTTTGCTGTTCAGAGTAAGTGTGGTGACATGTCGAAGAATTCTCAGGCTGAGTTAGGAATACTGTAACATAATTACCAATTTAATCAAATGATAAAATCTCGTAAAATTAAATGCGACTTGAGAAAGCAGAGGATTAGCCATCATTTATGAAGCAGAGGGCACACAACTTCCGCAGATTTTGTAGAGCGGTTCGGAACTGCTAGAGGTAATGTTGTGGACGAAGTCAGAATTTAGTGTGAGGCATTAAGGGTGAACGAGTGATGAGCGTGCGAGAGCCACGTATTAAACCTCTTCCTATCGAAATATTAATCGTGTCTTATTTTCTGTATTTCAATTATCTTTTACAGGTGTTGATAATGGCTTGAGCTTGAAGCCGAAACGTTCACTAATTAAAATGATTTTTAAATCAGCTGTCTTTGCTATCATTTTTATTTTGAATTTTAATCATGTAAAGTGATTCAAGTTAATTTCTTTTTTTCCTTTGATAAGACCTATCTTGATAAGGTAATCTACCGTGATAATAATATATATCTTATGCTCCCAATCATTTTTATTGAATATACTGTTCCCATCAAGCTCATATAAACCATTTCTTATTTAGTTAAAAAATTAGGCATCGAAACATGACCAGTCTTGTACGCCGCTAGGTTAAGTAAATTAGGTTAAACATAACTGTGCACTTTAAAAATACCTTGATGATAGGATGCCCTAGATGTCTCTGAGCTTGTTCGGGCCCACAAGTAGCTATACTCAAATTTACTCATTGTACTAGATTTAAGATACAATCTATTGCTGTATCACTTGTGGTAAATAAATTGTAAATTGTAAATTGTAAATTGTAAACTGTAAATTGTAATTGTAAATTGTAAATTGTAAATTCTAACTTCTAAATTGTAAAGTAAATTGTAAATTGTAAATTCTAAACTGTAAATTGTAAATTGTAAATTGTAAATTGTAAATTCTAAATTCTAAATTGTAAAGTAAATTGTAAATTGTAAATTCTAAATTGCAAATTGTAAGTTGTAAGTTGTAAATTGTAAAACTTAGTTTTAGGGGAAATTAAGGTGTAGAAGTATAAGGCAATCAATACGGGTGATGGAGCTTTTTTTTCAGGAGCGCTTAATTAATTAGGACACACCTGAATTAGCTCGTGCCCTTGTCCCCAATGCTGAAAGTATCGGCAGTTGAATTTATTCCAACTCGACTTTTACGAATTCTCTTCTTCAGTTTTGAACGTTATCGTTCTGCAGAGTTGGTCGAATCTGAGAGATTTATAATAATTTCCGGGTCTATTGCTCGTCATAAAAACTTCAAGTGCCTGTGAATAAGCTTGAGATCAGAGTATCTTCACCGTCGCGCTTTTAAGTAATGTGTTGATTGGCATGGTGGTAAAAAAACAATCGTGCTGGTGGCCACAATCACACTGGCAACCAGTGATGCTTGTCACTAGTCTGTTGATCAACATTCGTATTTAACTGTGGTGCTTATAACATCATTCAAGTTAAAATATTTCCAACAGTCAAACAAGAAGTTTGAAAGATGTCTTTTCAAAGTCAGTAGCAGCCTACCAGCAGCGAAATTTTTCCAAAGTCAAGCTGTTGATCAGCCTACCAGCAGCATCTGTTACACTATATAGTCAGAACAGCCATGCTCAGGTGATGCTAGTTAGAGAACACTACCTCAGAACACCACCTCAAACTGCAGCATCATGGCTGCTGTTGTTATTAGAGCATTAAGTCATATTCCAGTTGTTATAATGATGTAAAAATAACATTTAGTGCAGGAAATGACCTGAGGGCCCTTTTTTCCAGAAAGTTTTTCGTTACCCTCGCAGGTCACTCCACTTATGAGCAGGGGAACATATTTTAGTTTATTGCTGTGCTTTGTCTTATTAGGATGACTTTACGGGACCCCAAAGTTGTAGATAGAGCGTGGTCTCTGAGTGCATGGATACATTAACTCGTCTATCGTATGTATCAGATATTTTTTGAAAAACTCACTGATGTATTAACGCCTCAGAATAACACCCAGACTCCTTCCAAAGATGCTGGATGAGTGTTTAATTTCTATGTAAATTTAAACTAAACTAGCAAAACTCTTCATGATTCAATTCACGTGCTGACATTATTGTAGTTCTGCCTGAATTTGCGTTGATTTTAACTGCACTTCTTATGAATTTTGGTTTCATTTTCATTAACCTTGAAAATCTGAATATCATTTTTCCAGCGCTCATGGATCGTGTGATGCAAGAACTCTTCTGTGTTCTTGTGTTACCGCAAGAACCAAATCAACCAAATCGTAGAAATTTATCATATTGTGAGTCCCGATACCTGTACAGCCCTGCTGTGCCCTCATCAGCTAGGAAGGGTTACTTCTCAACTGTGCGGTAAAAGTGGAGAAGTTATCGTAAAGTTTCAAACTCCACAGAATGCAATGATATTCCGCATCTCTTCTGCGTATGGAGACCCAACTTTCCTCTTACTTGAGCAGCAGTATCTCTAACATACTTAGTGAATAAAGAAGATTGAAGTTTGAAACTTTGTAAAGTTCAAACTCCACAGGATTCAAATGATATTTCTTTTGCTCTCTGGACTCAACTTTCCTCTTCCTAGAGCAACAATTCACAATTTCAGGCTCCATTAGTCCAAGGAAACAATGCATTTTCTTTCTTTAACATATGCCATTGTCCTCAGTCTGAGACCAAGTGGCGTTCGTATGCTACACGGTCCCCTTTCTAAAATATTCACTCTCTGACCTCCACACGGCCAGTAAATTCTTTATGATTCTGTCCTGGTGAAATTCCCAGCTCTTTCGACACAGGGCAGCAGGTTCTCTCCTCTTTTCGCTTGGATGTGAGAGGAGAGAACCTGAAGCGTACGCTAATAGCAAACTAGTTAATTCTGGCGCTGTGTTAAGAGTGTAGTTTTAGTACGCTGTTCTGTGTTAATTTAGTACGCTGCCCTGTGTTAATTTAGTCCGCTGTCCTGTGTTAATTTAGTACCCTGTCCGGTGTCAATTTAGTACGCTGCCCTGTGTTAATTTAGTCCGCTGTCCTGTGTTAATTTAGTACGCTGCCCTGCGTTAATTTAGAACGCTGTCCTGTGTTACTTTAGTACACGGTCCTGTTTTATTTTAGTACGCTGTCCTGTATTACTTTAGTACGCTGTCCTGTATTATTTTAGCACGCTGACCTGAGTTAATTAAAGCCTGTCTCTAGCGGCCACACACATTTTCGGCCCCGAAAGCTGATCCTATAAAAAGCAAACGCTCAGGTTACTAAAAAAATAGACCCATGCTAAATTATGATGCAGGTAAGTCACTGAAATATGTTTATGAACTTGTTTTTCTTTTTCATTTTGTAGTTTTTCGCATGTTGAAAGCTTGAATGCACATGAAGGCGGATAAATATATTGTAGAAATATTGACAGAAAATTTTACTCTCTTTTAATGTGAGCTCTAGATCGAAATTGTGAATTGAAAGATTTGTAAGAGGTTTAGATACCTCTCCATCTGGCAAGACTGGAGGGCTGCTCGATGCTGACTGACCAAGTTTATTTGAAAAAGCTCAAACTCGAGGATTTATTGAAACGACTGCCCAAACGTAATGTAGCCGAGTCGACAGAAGAAATTACGTTGCCGGCTGCACCCGCACAACGACATAAGTTTCTTTGAAGATTTGGCTCGTGGTCTCTCACATGACTTGTATGAGAGTTTTGGAAAACTTGGAGAGTTGTGTCTATTTTTCCGTCTCTTTCTGATCCCCCAAACAATTACAGTAGAGATATTCTGTGGAGATTTTGTGCACATGGCGAAAACTGAAAATCCTTACTGCATCAAATGATGAGGTGACTGTCCTTAAGGTTTTAGTTTGGAGTAAAAACTAAGATGTCCTGAAATCAAATATCAGTGTTTATGCTAGTGAGTCCAGGCATATGAAGTTTTGAATTGTGCACACTTCTCGAATCTCAAGCATGTATAGAATTCCTGGCTCACCGTCAGTCAAATAGCAGCAGTGCACTGTGACACATAAAATATCTTTTTCATCGTCCTGTGATGATTCTGGACTGCAATCCTAGTGTTCATCTTGCTAACATATTTTTCATAGTGAAGTTAAAATAAGAGTCAACAAAAAACAATGAGATATTTTTACAAGAGAATCTCGAAATTAAATTATTCCTGAGCCCAAAATAAGAGTCAACAAAAAACAGTGAGATATTTTTACAAAAGAATCTCGACATGAAGTTATTCCTGAGCCCGCTCATCAAAGCCAGGATTACTGCACCAATTCGAACGTAATGTGTTGAGCGCAAGCTCAGGAGGTGCAGAGAAGCAGCAGTTGGTGAAGGAACCCAGCGCTAACAAGAGACCAAATTGGGAAGAGTGAGGCCTCGCTCCGAATTCTGCTCTCTTTGTGTAAATGTCACATGTTCGTGCCTTGCCAGAGTTAAATTTAGAACTGGAATATTAATCCTTATTTTGTAAGGAACTCTCATTAGCCGCAGCAGCTCGTAAATTTCTTGCTCGCGTCGTGTACTGAAACGATTACTTAATTTAGTTTTAATTTAAATTAAACCGTTAAAAACGATTTAGCTGGACGTTGAAGTTGAAGCCACGATGTTAGTCAAGCTATCTATATTAAATTTTAAAGGAAAATAAACTGACGCTCCGTGACACTTTTATGTCACTCCTTGAACGTTAACTGGCTCATCAATTTAAAAAATTTAGTCGCATAGGATGTTTAATTCTGATTCACAATTTCAATGCCAACTTTTGGGAAAATATTTGCAGCAGAGACTGTCTGCAGTGGGTACTGAATATTGCAGCGCACAAGCCGTAATCTCCCTTCTTTGCATGAATCACCTTTACTATTCAAAACCTGCCATAATAATTGGGACGATTTACCTGGATGAACACAGAATATTAATTCGAATTTTTCACTCCGTGGAACTTCAGAAATAAATGTCTTCGCTGAACTCGGACCTAAAATTGCATCTCCAAACTTTTAATTGGCCAGGAATATACGAGACGGAGCGAAATGAAGCGCGACAGCACCTCTCGTACAGCACAATGCATGCAAACTGGCAGCGTTGATTACGGTGCCTTTTTAGCGGAGGAAATTTCATGGGGGAAAAGTGAGCAACCAATTTCTGGTTACCGCTGAAATGACGACAGCGGTTTTTTTCATGGGATCGTTCGTTCGTTGATTTCTTCTTCAAAGAATGGACTCGAAAACAGGGGAGAAACCGGTCATTGGAATTAAAAGTGATACAAGTAGATTCCGTTTTTTACGATTGAGTATTCAATAACTAGCAATTGGAAGTAACGTCTCTTCTTATCCTATACTGTAACTGAAGACAACTGAAACACCTAATGTTGAATTTTTTAATTCTTATAAAGTACAGAAATGTCCACACGGTAGCAAATATATAAATTTAATCTTTGAATCCAATTTATTGAAATTTTCACGTGAGCAAGCGATCCATGAGCTCATGGTCAAATCCGCACTGAAGTTATCCTGCACTGAAGAGTTAAGATCTTCTTGCACACGACATCTTACGTAGGCCCTACCCAGAAATTTATAAAATAATTTTGCCAACAGACCTTAAATATCATTCGGTGGCAATTCATTTTATTTGTCTACCTAAACATTCTTTTGCACGTGTAATTCCTTAATGGTGTAAGGTTATCAAATGCCTCGCTGAGCCACCCCAGATTTGTTTTACGGAAACCGTTCAACACTTTCCATCGCGTCAAAATTAGTCTTACTATTTAATGAACACTCAAAGATTCACAACCAGTGGCAATGAAATCATCAGATTCAGGCACATCTCACTATGGTTTGTGATGCCTCCAGAACACGCCGACCTCAGTAAGGAAATTCACAGTTTGAGAAAAAATTTTCCCCAAGCAGCCAAGACCATCATTCTCCGCTTCTTTAAGCCTTTTTAAGTTACTGGAGAACCTTGCAATTTTCGAGCGTCGGAAGAGAAAGCCTTGTTAATACAATCTCAAGCCTTACCTTAGGCAACAAATTATAACTTTTCCGCCTTCAGAGTTGATTTAGCTCTTCATAACTGTCGTTCCGCCTGGACTAAAATTAAGCATTGATGAAACTCAAAGCTGTATGCGTGCAAGCCTGCTGTTCTTAATGTAGGGCTGGAATCCGCTCTGCGTTTGGGATGTCGTGTTTTTTCAATTTCTGCATTTCAAACGGAGTAGAAGTCTTATTTAGATTGTCTTTGATTTATTTTACATGCATTTAAATTCCCCAGGAGTTCAAAGTTAAATTCCACCCATTCAGGGATTTGGTATTTTCTTTACTTGCTCTGCTGCACTTATTGACACACGCTGAGCTTGTTCCTCCCTCACCCAATTTGTTCAGTTAAGTCAAGGATGCAAAATTATTTAAAGAGTGGACTCGAAAATCCCTTTCATATTCACCGCGCTTGTAAACTGCCTCAATCCAATATACGATCCAAGCAAATTTACTCAATTTTAGCGTGACCAAGTGAGGAGTTGTCTCTGATTGGGAAAGACATTATACTGTAGATGAAAGGGACTCAGAGCCCATTACATAACATGCGGTTACTTACAAGTTCAACAAGTGCATACGACACTGAAATTTCAACGAGGAGCGAAGCGTTGCCATAGATGAGTCGCATGGAGTGACAAACTCCCGAGTATTTCAGCTCGTTTTGACCTCCATTGTGCAGCTGCTCGTCTAAACTCGTGTGATGCTCGGCGAGCTAGCAGCTGAATGCCATCAATGAAGAATTAGTTTATTTCTTTCTTTGGAGCAACCAGAATAGCACCAAGCTTGACGAAGCGCTCTCATATTGTAAATCTGAGATGTAATTCATTTACATTTGCATGGCAGGAATTTTAACTTCCTAGCCTATGTCTTTCTGGAACTATACTATAGTTAGAGAGTCATTCAGCTGGTTGAATTCCTGACTAGATCTTTTGTTTTCTGTCACGCACAGAGTATTCTGCTGTTATTTACTGCATCTCGCAGGCAGTTTTCATGAAAAATGGAAGCTCAATAAGAATAGTTTAATGCAGTACAACCCGAGAAGAAAAGAGGTTTTGAAATCGAAAAGGGTAGATGTAGCGAACCAGTACTGTAACTTGTAACATGACTAGATTAAATTCAACCGAGTTTATATAGACGTAGCAGATTTGGTGCGATTGAACGAGAATGTTTCATTTCTGTAGTTTTCGGACGTATGGTAGCGATGAGTTTTTGATAGTTTTGGAGATTAACGTAAGAAAATATAATTAAAATTTTCTAATTTTAAAACGCGACGATGCGTCTAATAGCAAAGCTAGTTATAACTCATTTTAATTGAGGAATTTTTGAATTTTTCAAGGACAAAAACGTTCCAATTTATTTTCTGAGCGCTTTAAAATGCTTTCGAGAGAAAGCCATTAGACAAGGAACATTTAATTTCATTGGCGTTGCTGCATGGCTAGTCTTTTAGAGTTATTTATGGAATGCAATCGGGAGCCAAGAGAGTAATACGTCAGTCTGTAAACCGACAGATCGTGTCCCAACACAGAGCTGTGTAGCAGAGCATATCTGCTGCGTTGTTTGATCAGCGGAAGCCATCGTATCGGCAAACAGAAATTACGGAGTGGGAGTAGCCACACACGTGATGGTTTAAATCGCTCCAGGCCAATTTACGAGGACACTCAAATGGATGCAGCCCACGCCCGTGATCGTTTGGTCCACAACTACAGAAAACAAACGCGTTTACGAAAGTAAACTTGTTCTTTGCGTGTGGGGAAATTAGACCGGGAATTTCGCGTCGTTCTTCTGGAATAACTGCGGTATTTCACCCTGGGAATCACGACTGAGTTTTTACGACAATTCGAAAGCTGCCTACGGTTATTTACTAAACATGCTTATGCTAGACTAGGAACGGCTTAAGACTATAATGATACTTCAATTAGTTAAAGTGAAATTTAATATTCAACTCAAATTTGAAGTCAATTGTAGTGAGCAATTTTGAAAATAGTAAACATCTACTGGATCATGCCTTCATTTAGCTTTAATTAAGTTTTTGTGAAAATTGAGTTTGTGACCACTGGTCGATCAGCAGCATTATGAAAATCCCCTCCCTGGTCACCGGTGGCGCACGATGCGGTCAAAGTGTTAATCGAGACAGTCCATGCAAATACTGAATAGGAGTTCAAGATGTAAGGGGACATTCTCACTTGATGACTATGTAAGAACGTTATCAAATAGTTTCATCGCTACCTAAGTGGGAATTATCTATCTTAAGACTCGGGCATTAGAAAACTGGAGTATATTTTGTGCTTTTATCCATTTATTAATTCGTTGTTTAGAGTTTAAACATCCTTGAACCTAACGGCAGAAACAAACAAGAAGGACGAATCTTATTTCTATGAAGAAAAAGCAGAGCCCTTATACGTCTGCTAAAATTGAAGGTTTTAGAGGGAGTGGTACTATGGCAGCTACTCAGTACACTACCGCGTTAAGCTCAACAAATGCTAAATATAATGTAATTAACAAAATGGATTTTGGAGGATTCCATAGAGAATAGCCTAAATTAGAAGCAGTCCCCCCTTCGAAGAAATGTTATTGTCCAATGAATGCATGTGAACATGCATTTTTGAGGAGTATCCGGGCGCTGAAATCATGCTTAATAATATAAATCCTCAGCGTCTTCATTAATTAGATGTGAATAGTGCCATGCGAACCCTCGCATGCACAGCTATCGCGCTGAGAATGAAATGAACAGTGCAACATGTTGTGAAGTAATTACTTTTACAAGTGCGGGGGAAAGCAATCGAGCTTCGGCGTAGACTTCCTACTCTTGGAAAAGGTTTTTTAACTCTTTGACCTCGACGTGAGCCGCAGGTGTACATTGAGGGAATTTTCATAATGCTGCTGACCAACCAGTTGTCAGTACCTAAATTTGTATAAATACTCAAAGCTATATGTGGGCACGATCCCGTTAATGATTACTTTAATTGCGGGCTAAAATTGATTTTAAGTTTGAGCTAATTATTGAACTTCAGTTTTACCCATCGCAATGAACGTGCCAAGCCCGTTGAAAAGCTCTAATTTTACAGGCAGTTTAACACCAGGAAGCGGAACTCTAAGTCGCTGACCCCCGATTTCTTCTTGTATTTTCCTGATCCCAGCTAAGGCGAGCAGATACTTGCATGCATGATTTCCTCATTCGCGAACGTATATAAACCCAACGATAAATTTATTCTTGTTTTAGCAAACACTTGCGAGACGGACATCGTTTCTCTAAGAGTGTTCAAATCCAGTTATTTAGTCTTCATGGAAAATAAAAACAAATGAAAGATTTCAACAGTTGAGGTGTTTCACGAAAAGCTGTTCTCCTGTACAAATGCGTAAGCTTAGAATTTTGAAGAAACGCGGTGTAGAAATTACGACATTTGCATCTACGCTTGCTTGTTCACTGAGAGTTAGTTGGTAAAATGCTGAACGAATTGTATGCTGAATAAAGAACCTCACTTACGTCCAAAAAGACGAGTATGATGACATTGATGGCACCCCAAAACTCGGACGAACAGAATCTGGACACTGAGAAGTATGATACTTGTACATGAACCGGTTTTGTATGATATATCTTGGATATGTTCATGCCTACCATTTCATCTTCTGATCAACTTGAAATTATTTGCTTATTTTAAGCGCATCTCAGATCATGTTCACACAGAATCATCCTTAACTGGATTTTTCATACGCATACAGCAAGGTTGCGTGGATGCTGGCTGTACAGGGTGGGGACAAAGTCCCCAAACTCTTTTTTAATTTTAAATAAAAGTTATTGATAGTTATCTTTACTAAAGCAATTAATCTCAATTAATTAATAATGTCTTGCTTGCCCGTTCCAGATAAAATTTATGGTCAAAGTCTTCTTTAGTATTTTGCAAGAAAGTAAACACCAAGCCGTGATTGTAAGTGGCTTGTTCAGGTTACAAAATGTTTTTGACTTGTAATTAGTGGCAAAGGGTTCACCCGATTAAATTCATTCTATCACAATAATAATGTTCAAATTTTACATATATATTGCTGGAAAAATTTCACAGACAAAATATTACATTGAGATAAAGAAAACGATGGGGATGTACAATGAACTGTAAATACTCTCGTTCTTGCGTAGTCTTCTCTTTCTCCGTCAAGCTTCAATGACGCAGGGGTTAAGCAATTCGTTCAAGGTGAGGTAGATTAGAGTTGGTTAAGTTATGCTAAATTTAATTAGGTTAGGTAAGGTTAGAATAGGCGGGTTTGCGTTAGTTTAAATGAATTCCCAAACCTCCACTTACCGTTAGACATCCGTCCACTAAACGCTATGCGACCCCTCAAAGTTGATGGCGAGAAAATAGTAAATACACTAATATTGTGCAAGCAAAATCGTTCCCATTTTGATGACTAGCTTTACCAAATCAAGTTAACACACGTTTATGAGAGCACTTTCTTAGACGTGTAGAAGATGATTTTAATGCTTTAAAAGACGTTGTATAAAAAACTTTGCGCTTCTAAAGGACGGCTAATTCTAACGATACTCCTGAAGAGCAATTCACGTTACGCATAACTCGCTGTGAGATTAGAACTTTGCACCGATCCTGTTTCTTTGCTCGAAGCATCTTTTCTGACACGAATGGGTGGGTTTAAAATAGCACTTGAAGCCCTGTTTCAAATGCATGAGATCCGATATCTATTCAGTTAGCAAATCTCTTTTTGAACTGTCAATTATCTTAAAATCAAGCAGAGCGTTTGAAGCATAAGGGGTCACTCGCGAAATTCCTCGGTTCACATCCGACGATGGATTTAAGTGAGGTCACTCTCTTACTCACTGCCACTGAAGACAGCAGGGATTCTCTCGCGTTTACACTCACACCACGCACACACACACAGGCACACTTTCTCAATTAACCAGGCCCACAATTAATACCGGGAGAAAACTGTAAGGTACACACAATACAGTTCCTCATTGAGGCATTCCGTCCATTACCGGCGGAAGCGGCGGGCCATTTCTCAGGGACGGGGCGCTCATTCGTACATCATTGGCACAATTCCAGGACCTGGACCGTCGCTGACGAGCCTTGCTGGCTCGCGTGCGTTGCTGCAGGCCGGACCGATGGTTAATGGCCGACAGCGTCCGGCGCAATGGCCGCATTAAAGCCAATTGTTCAGTCCATCGTTAGAACTAAATTAATCTTCAATTGATCCATTAAAGGAAATTTCACTCTTAAGGCCCTGAAACAGTCGCGGTGGGGAAGTGGTTGTTTGCTGACCTGAAAAATGTGAGGAACGTTTGCAATGCGCGGAGTGAGGATTTTATGCTTTTTGAGCTTCAGAGTTACAAACATCCTCGCATGTAGGTTAATTGTTCAACATAAGAGAGATTTTTTTGCATTTGCTACTTTACCAGTAGCTTATGAAACTGAATTATGAGTATTATTGCTAAGCGTATAGAAATGAGCACAAAGCATTGAGCTCACAATTTGAGCAAAGCAACGGTAAAGCATAACTAAAGCAAGTATATAGAGCATGCATGCGATCCCGTTTTACATTTTAGCGCCATGTAAGATTTTCCATTTTGTGACAATCGCTTTGTGAATATATAATCCAGATCGAAGGGGGAATTAGCTGAATGAACCTCATTTGCCTAAGGCGTCATTATCGTAAGTGTTGATAATTGCACCACATGAAATTCACCACATTGTCTCCAGAAGAAAAATTTATTCGGGACGAATGCGAAATCCCACAAAAATGTTATTGATTCTAATTGACGAACAAACTGTTGGGTTCTGTATAGCGCAATATTGGATGTTTTCGATATTTCCATTATCTGTGAGCGCGTCAAAAGAGTTAATATTCAAATCTAACGCAAGCTCTATTCAGATTTGCAATGGTTCGATGAAAGACTTCTCAGTCATCAATATTCAGTTTTGGCTTCTGCGGCTTGAGCGCGCATGTTCCCTCATTTTTATTCGGCAGCTTTGCTTTTGACATATAAGTCCTCGGAGGTGAGGGTAAATTTCTACCTGAGGAGAACATGGACGGTGGATGACAGTTCCCTTGAGCTGCTGCGTGAGCGACGGCAGCGGGATAAAGTTTATAGTTCGGAGGGGAATTCTAGAAGCTGTGCTTGCCCTTGTCACTGAAAATGTACTGCTGAATATTTTGCGATGCTCTTCATAATATATCATTCGTTTTTAAATCATTTTATGAAACTCTGAAGTTTCTTACATTTATGAACCAAATATAATTCACAGAAATATGACTACATGATTCAAAGAATTGTTATCGACACTTTACATTACGATGCTCACACCTATAACTAAACCAACGCAACTGTTGTATTATGATATATTGAATTCAGGCCATCAAAATTAGTTTTTTTTCATTTTTTGTTTTTCTAAATTCCCGAATTTTACAACTCAAGTACCATAACCTAATCTATCCTAATTTAATTTTATTGTAACCCTTCCAGACCTTTTCTATTCTATCCTAACATAACCTAACTCAACCATCAATTTTCTACTCACTTAACCAAACGGATCTCAGATGGTCTAGTAATATAAACAGCTTGCGTAGGTTGCTGAACACGTTGCTTGCGATACGATCCATCGCTTGGTCTTCCTGCTGCGAAACGACACATCGATGTGTCGTTTGAAAAATTTTAACAATTTTTTAAAATTAATCGTATTTAATGGACCCAGTTAATATTTGGTATTTATAAAAGTGAAAAGAAATTTTGAGTTTAAATTTAAGTTGAATATTTAACTTCAGTTTAACCCATCACAGTCAGCGTCTTAAAATTTATTGAACAATTTTTTTAATTTGATTTGTAACGTGAGCTAAGAATTTCTAACTTTTCGTCGAAAAAAATGTTATTTCACTAAATAAGTATCCAATCACTGTGCCATGTGGCAAACGTCACATGAGGAGATTACGTCTCACCCATTTCCCACGACGGAGATGATATTAGCAGGATTCGCATACTCCAGTCACTTACTCCAATGGAGGGTGTTCCAAGAACAATGAAGTCATCCTTTGCCTGACGATTCCGCATGTATTTTTATTTTTGTTTCAAGTGTAACAAGGGTTTCTTCTGTGACATTTCCTTTTTTTAAATTTCATGTTCATTTCTTTGATTTAATTTATAAGACATGTATCTATGTCAATAAAGACCTACACTTAAACAAAATACAGGAGTACTGGGCATTCAAAGAGTGAGCACATTTTTTTGGAACACTGTATTTTTTCAAGAAATACCAACCACGAAAAGACAAAAAAATTTAATCCGGCTATATTTTCGGCCATTAGGAATTAGTTTTATTGGATTCATTTACACCATAATTGCAGAAAAAAATGCATGCAAAGTTGCTCCATGTTGTCGAAACTAAACAGCAGCGTTATTGCAGCCGCCTGCCGTTGGGATGCGCATCTGATGCTTGGATAGAAAAGATAATATTTCCCGTACAATTGCTTTCCCGAGCTTAACTAGCAGCGTTTGCATTCATGTCAACCAGTTTTACAACCTTATCCTTCTTAATGAGCAATCCACCACAAGCCATTTTCCGTTCTTTTATTCGTTAGAAATAATTTCCTACACCTCCACTGCAATATGAAGATTGTGTTTCGCATGTTTATTTCCGAGCTCTT
Source organism: Platorchestia sp. MABIK (assembly GCA_014220935.1). Lineage (NCBI taxonomy): Eukaryota > Metazoa > Arthropoda > Malacostraca > Amphipoda > Talitridae > Platorchestia > Platorchestia sp. MABIK. The sequence continues at coordinate 140,635 of JACJUY010000388.1, forward strand.
GTGCCGTACTTCTCTAAAAATGATTTATATTCTGAACGTTATTTTTATATTTTTAATTTATGGTTTCTTATTTTGTCATCGCTGCTTCATCCTACGAAAACAATGCAACTCATGATAGCTTTTTAAATTACGGTTCATTTCAAGCTGTGCAGGAAATAAGCATTAAACATGAATGCAATTACTATAGCAACATTTTATCTGAATTTCGTGCATACTTTTACCATGCACCTCGGAGCCGCCTAGGTTACAAGCTTGAAGCGGTGCAGCTAGGGCTAATGTCGTGTTTGAAGTTCCGTAAGTTGCCCCAGTTAGAGAGAACTAATTAGCAAAAAGACACAAACTGCTTAATAACTCGTCAATCTTCGTACAACTTGCGTAGCCTGAGCCAGCCATCACAACGTAGAAGCCAACTTGATGCCTGGGGCGATGCGCAGAGCCTTGCGACACTGCCAGCTCTCCGACACACTCATTGCTTTAACTTTCGTGCAGCGTGAGGTCATATTATTTCTTAGCAGTTAGAACTGAGAGAAAATCTAGTCCGTCTTCGTGCAGCGTGAGGTCATATAGTTTCTTAGCCGTTGGAACATAAAGAAAATTGGGTCAGTCTATGTGCAGTGTGGGGTCATATTATTTCTTAGCAGTTGGAAGAGAGAGAAAATCGAGTCAGTCTTCGTGCAGCGTGAGATCATTTAATTTCTTAGCCGTTGGAACATAAAGAAAATTGAGTCAGTCTTTGTGCAGCGTGTCGTCCAATTAGAAAAGTCATTTTTTTTAATCGAATATTCTTTAGAATCTTAAAAATGAAGAAAACAGTTAACATTGAAATCCTATTTATTACAATTTCAAAAGGTCTTATGTTTAAATATCCATTATCTATTCAAAATAGATTCTTTCTATACATTTTAATATAAGACCTTATGGAATTCTTATATATATAATTTCAACATTAACTGACATCTTCGTTTTAAGTAGTCAAATTATTTCTTTGCAGTTGGAACAAAGAGAAAATCGAGTCAGTCTTCGTGCAGCGTGGGGTAACAAAATTTTTTTGGTAGGTCAAATAATTTTTGGTAGCTGGGACACAGAAAAACTGAGATCAGTTCTTGCGCAGCGAGTAGTCAAATTATTTCTTAGCAGCGGAAACATAAATCAAATGAGAGCAATGATTGGTGCGTGGACATCTTGACTGTTGACGGTTTTCAGTTGAAAATCAACTCGTGAACTATAACCTGACAAAAATAGGTTAATGCTCCATCTAAGCGCTATTATGAGCCGCATTTTTGTAATTCTGGTGGTGTATTGCATATTCAGTAGGGGGAACAATTTACAAAATAACCAGAATTCTAGCTCCGATGATAACTGTAATGACGGTAGAGCCCATTCTATTTATTGTTTCTAACAACCTTTACAGCATTTTTTTTAAGTCTCTAAAAATATAATTGATATAACTGGCAAGGTTTTCAAATACGTGTCATCACTCCATCATTAATTTCATAACAAGTTATTTTCACGTGCATGTATTCTGCAGCAACTCAATTGCAGCATTGCAGAGAAACATTCTTAATTGCTTTTTTTTATTGAAACCTTTGTGTCCCAAGGTTGCCTTATGATGTTAGACTGGGGAAGGTTTTTTTAAGGAACATCAAACTAAATTAGCTCTACGAACACTATGTACGGAAGTCACGAAATGCAGAGAAACGCAACAAAATAATACAGATTTTAACTCAGGTACATTTGAGTTCATTTTCAGTGATTATTACTATTTTAATTACTAATTCTGGTATCTAAGTAACAGCAATAACACGTTTATGGTGCGTTGTGGATATCCGTTGATCCCGCCTCCATCGCAGGTCTGCTAGTCGGGCGCTGTCATGTAGCTTCAAGAGTCGTTCGCTTGCTCAAAGCAGAAACGAGCGCGAGATCAGAACTTCATGAAATTAGACCATGATCGAGGTGCCGCACCCTGCCACGTTGATTACTGCTTCTAAATTAGAACAGCATGAAATGACTCCCTAAAGGAACTAAGACACGAGAAGCGGCAATGTCGATCTTGGTTTCACAGTCCAGATTCTTGATGTAACTTATGCAGGTGAAATGAGATTCCGATGTGAGAACGCACAACAATTTGGAATAGCTTTAAGATTGAGAACAAAAAAGGTCGCCACACAATCTTCGCGTATAGGTAAATCGAGAAAGAAGTGTTTTTATTACTAACACCGGCTGCGTGAAGTGATTTAATATAATTGAAATTGCAGGCTACTCTTTTATTTTCAACTTCATTTGAAAATTTTTTTCGAAACAAAACATAGTACCTCTTTTTATTCAGTATGAATTGATTGCCCTTGTAATCAAATGAATTAATGTCCTTTTTTTAGAGAAGTGCAAGTCTTACTGAGCGTTCCTAGAGATAATGTTAGGTATGCTATAACAGAATTCACGTCAGTATTTGTTCTACGTTTGAACGCACGACTGATGCGGCTGAAAAAGATTTAAAAACTTCTTGGCTGTTTGTCTAAAGAAGAAATCTTCCCAGGATTCGTTCCGACGAAACACCGGAATGGAATTTCGGTTGAAACCGAAGTGAATTCAGAAGCCAAAAAGAATTCACTCCAACGTATGTTACAATTCTAATCAACAAGGTTGTGAGCGGATTTTTTGGCGTATTTTCATTGACATTTATAAGAACTTTTACCAAATGAGATCAAGAACATCACACAACATTGAGCGAATGTAAAAAATAGCGTATTCTTTTTTAACGCGAAGCGGGATGATTTTAACCTCATAACATAAAGTTAAGCAAATGAGTCTCCAAAAAATACCACAAGCAGAAATGAAAGATAACACCTACCTCTTCACCATACTTACACACACACAGCACAGCTTCCCGCTAAAAACTCATTACTTTGATTCAAAAATTCAGTGTTTCTGCGAGCAAATTCGACATACAACAGATTTTGCACACACAGCACTGATTTCCGCGAAAAACTCATCGCTTAGATTCAAATGTCTCACAAATTCAGTGTTTCTGAGCGGAAATTCGACACATGCCACAGACCTGGGCAGCGCATCCCTGGTGTTGTTGAGAACTGTCGCCGTCTGATCTGCGTGCAGTTCCCTGGGCGCCTGGTCTGTGCTCAGCCAGATGTGCAGCTTCGGTACCTGATACCGAGAGGGAAACGAGAAAAATGGGATCAGTTCGTGGCAATTCTGAGCTAAGTTAATACTTTCGATCTAGTAGCCCACGTTGTAAAAATGGTGTCTGTGCCCAGAACTCCATTATGACAGAACAAGGATTTGGAGTACTTAATTTTTTAGGAGAATTGTTGTGGACTTTAACTACAAAATTTAGTATGGTGCTTTTCTATTTTATTTTAAAGTACCAGTACATGCGGTCAATTTTCCTCGCGTTTACTTATTCCTTGCATAATCTTCGTTGAATAGTCTCTGTTATCCGCAATTTTCAATAGAGTTGTACAGAAAATTGAAAAATTATTCCTAGAGGAAGAAGTCAATTAAATTTGAACTTGACCTATATTTTTCATGAACGCAAAATTGCTGTGATTTATTTCATCATTAGATTTAAAATCGGTCCAACAAATATTACGTAGAATGTTCTCGAAAGCATGTCATACGAGAATACTCGCCTCATTCTAACTTTCCATACACGCTTAATTTTTAGACGTAAATATTTTTCATTGATCAAAATCCTTGTCTGACAATACCCTGCTCATTCGAAAAATTCTTATTGATTGCATTAATCTTTTTTTGGATTTGGGGTTCAAGTCTTGACGAATTCATTTATTTTTTGATAGAATACGCTTATATTTTTCTAAGGCTTAAGAACAGGCTGGTAGTTTTGGCAGCTCAATAATATGCTATTATTCACTTAGAAGAAGGCCTTTACGGAATGTTTACGATGCGTTGAAAGAAAGAAGCCTTTCCACACGTTGAGAAGCTGCAAAAAAATGAGAACCTCAGACTTGACATATCCCAGAACCTTTCTATACGTGTGAACACCCTGTATGATACAAATTTCATTAGGGATGTTATGTTTTCATTTTTTAAACTTAAATTAAAAATACCTACAGCTCTTAAGATACTTAGCAAGAAGGAACTATTTCCTACCTCATCATGCACTGTACAATAACGAAGACCTTTCGGTTTTCTGCTTTTACAAAATGTTTATGAACAAATTCTTTGCATATTTAGGGAAGCATCCCGACGGTACGTTTCGTCTACCGCCGAGTGTATCAGAAATGTGAGAGTACAAAATAAACATTTTTCCAGAGCCACGAAGCGTCTCCGGTGAGATTTGGAACCCCAACCTGCGATGAGACGATATTTCGGAAGCCATCCAGGCTACATTTTCCTGCCAATTCCTGGAATACCGCTGACTGGATTAAAAATTCTCCGCTCTGAATTTGTCGGGGGAGTTTTGTTTTAGAATGAGGGCTGACACACGAAACTGTTGGTCTTCTGAACATTTGAGCCCAGAGCGGATTATTCCATTTTTTTGTGCGGGATGGAACACAAACATCAGAAAAGCCTGCGAGAAATGTTCATTTCTACGCGATGTGTTCACATGTTAGAAGGGTTTGACATTTGAAATTTGCATTTGCTCCATTACATAGTTTTTGCAATTTGTTAAGTGTCTAGTCTTGAAAGAGCATGGCTTGATATTCTTCGTTTCCGATGAATTGTACTGAAAAATATGAGGAAAGGTTAGGTCATTATGATTCTCATTTTAAAAGATACTGAACGAAATACCATATTTCTTTGGAAATTACTTCTTAAACAATCTGCAGTTACCAATAACTTTCCAAGTTTAGCAATACCATGTCGATTGTTGCCATTATACCTGGCAAGCATTCGTGTAAATTTATATGTGAGCGCCGTGTCGTTTAAAAACAAGTTAATATATTTTCAACAGCAGTGAACTTTATATCAATGAATGTTCATGCAACTCACCGTAGTCCTTTCTGGAGCCCCTCGACGAGCAGGAGGTTCGATTGACTTGTTGATGGACGACCAAAAGCGATTCCTTTTGAAGCTCAGAGGCACAAGACTTCTGGTACGGGCGACTCCAGGGCCTCTCTCCTTCCTTCTTGAAGCCGATCGCTCGCGAGGTCCCAAAATCTTCTCTTTGAGGCTCGCGCCTCTATTAATGAACGATGTCATCGCAACACCAGAAGAAGCTCGGTCCAAGTCCTCTGACTTCTCAATATGAATGACTGTTTGGTCTCTTTGAAGAACGCGCCCTCTGATATTGAGAGGTTTTTCGTTGGCAGCGCTATCACGTGGTGAAAGGTTTTGTGACTTTTCATGTTCTTCATCACCCTCCTTTGAATCAATGGCTTTGGAATTGTGCTCCTCGGCCTTTGTTGTGTTGGTTATCTTGCTTTTGGAGGGCTCCTTGTAGCTCGACCGACGCTCCCTGAAGCTGTGCCACCGATTCTTGGGACCATCTTTGGATAGGACCACAAGAGTCGCCGCCACTTCAGTGTTGAGGTTTTTGGAGTCCATGTTGGTGTTCTTTGGCCGGATGATGTCATTGTAATGCTGAACCGTGGTGAGCTCTCTGCCAGCATTCGCGCTGAGCACGTTGAAGAACTGCGTCGTTGTGGCTGGTGAAGAGGCCGAAAGGTCGTACTGAGAAGATGAGCCAAATGTTGCTGAAGGGTTGAAGAGGTAAGAAGAAGATGATGCAACAGACGTGCCGCCTGAGTCCCGCGTGTTAACCATAGGAAAGTCCTACTTTTCTTTTCGAAATGTAAGTCATTGTAATGTTGTCGGATGCTCCGGCATCGTTGAAGCAATTACTGCGTAACCACAAAATTAACACTTGTTCAACATTTTTTGAGCAACCCTATCAAAATATAAAATTTATGGAGCTGTAAATGCTTCAGGATTATTCTTTCAAAGCTTAAGTACTTCGCCATTGTTTTCCATGCTTTTAAAACTCATGAAAGAGATTTTATCTGCAAAAAGAGTTCAGTTTGAATGATTTAATGTAATCCGGAAGATGAAAATAAGATCACCAATGTATGCAAATTTTGTACCTTCATTTACAGTGAACAAAATGCTTGCTTACTTACCTGCGTTCCATGACTGAAAATATAAAAGACTTGGCTTTCTCAGGAATGCTATTAATTCCTTTTTTTGCAGTTCGATTTTCTTGCTTCGACGCCTTCTTGTTCTAAAATAAATTGAATTATGCAGTGCGCTATCTTTTAACCCAAGAACTTATTCACACTCGTCATAACCAGGTTGTATCATTTATGATAACGTTTTCAACAGCCTGATATTACATAAATTTGTATACATGTGACCTCGTCCACTGTCCACCTTCACGAAGGTCAGACTTACCGTAAGGGGGGCATACAGTTCGGAATTACTTGTAGTTGGCCTTTTGGTCACGAGAGTTCTTCAATTTATCTTTTTATGATGTAACACTAGTTTTTATAACTTTTAAAAGCTAACTTTTGTAAAACAAAGCCTTTTACTTTTAAAGGCATTTAACTTTTAAAAAGGTCAAAAAATAGACCTTTGCCCGGAGAAAAGCCAAGCTGGCAACCCTGAGCGTACGTGGAGTCAAAACTAGTACACCCTGATTTCCCTCTCGGTATTGTGCTGGAAGTTTCTAAGAGTTAAGTGTCTGACCTTTGGCTTTGTGCGCTTTACAGTGAGTAAAAACATGAGCCTACGAAGTGAGACCTCTGGTAGTAGAGAAAATGTTGGTAAAAAAGTAAAAATGGCCGAACGAAAATCTATCTCTACTGATCGATCTCACAGTGCATCGCTCCCATTTCAAATCAATTCTTAAGTGATCATTGATTAAACCAGTAACTAAACTGTCAAACGAAGAATTTCACATCTTCTTGTCTTCCAGTTATCTCCGTAGAACTTGAACTGACAATATATAGGAAACTGATTTTATTCATTAAATTTTAAGGTCTCTACCCTAATTTCAAGTCAGTAGTATTTACGCACGATGTTTCGGTGTGAAATAACTATTGGATCAAAAAAGTCAAATTTACTAATAATGATATATGTATACGAATATTAGTGCGACTCGTGTCAAAGTTAACGCTTTCGAAGCGAAGTTAAACTTTCTAATTTTATCCCACTTTGCTGTGCTCGCAGTGAGTTGCAGTCGCAGTCATGTTCTATGGCAGACGCTTAAAGATATCATAGGCATATATCAAGCTTTATATTACCCTCTATTCCAGCAGAGGATTCTGCATGTAAAGACTGTCTCGCTCTTCCCTCTGGAGATTTGAAGGCAAACAAGACGGGCATCGTTCTAGGAGCTCATTTTTAAAGAGCTAAATCTTGTCTCGGCTCTGAGAGAAACATGCGGAGATCCTTGGTAGGGCTCATAAATTAAAGGTCTCATTGCACTCTGAGCGCGTTTCAAGCGCGTAGTTGTAACACAGAACTTGTAAAACAAGAGTGCCAACTGACACACTTTTTGTAAACTCAAAAGAAGATGAGTTAAACTTTTTCATTCCTATTATAAGATGTGAAAACGTATGGCATTCCGTGACTACGTTTTAAAACAGACATCTTGAAATATTTTCCCGTTTAAATCAAGATCATTAGCTCCGTATTATTTTTGGGCCTTTTGAACCTTTAAAGATTGTTGTGATCTTGAAGAAAAAGCGTATACACGACTCTCCGACACCGTTTCTGAAATAAAATAATACGATTACACTCGGGAAATCTGGCAGGCAACAGTAGGCGAGAAAATGCAAGTTTTGTGGGGCATGACGTTCAACTCGATGAAATTTTGGATATTGGTCTCGTCTTGCTGCGAGTTTGTGGTCTTAGTGCTGAGAACTTGTGGTCTTAGTGCTGAGAACTTGTGGTCTTAGTGCTGAGAACTTGTGGTCTTAGTGCTGAGAACTTGTGGTCTTAGTGCTGAGAACTTGTGGTCTTAGTTCTGAGAACTTGTGGTCTTAGTGCTGAGAAATTGTGGTCTTAGTGCTGAGAACTTGTGGTCTTAGTGCTGAGAACTTGTGGTCTTAGTGCTGAGAACTTGTGGTCTTAGTGCTGAGAACTTGTGGTCTTAGTGCAGAGAACTTGTGGTCTTCGTGCTGAGAACTTGTGGTCTTAAAACACGCGATGGAATATATGCTAAGAAACATTCACGGAAGTGGCTTATTTCTTACAAGCCGATTTGAAAAGATTCCATGCCATCTCTGTAGGCACGCAGCGTTGTTTTTTATTGCCCTCCAACAGGAACGTTCCTTTTTGTTAATTATACATTTGCTTTACCTTGAGACTGATATCGATAAAGCATTTATGAAGCTTTATTTCCAAAGCGCTATAAATTCCTCGCACCGCAACGATGATGAAGACGCTTATTCAAGTCGACGTTTGTTTTCCTCTTCAACTGCTGTACGGCGAAAACATTTAACTTAGGCAAGAATCCTCTTAAGCCTGGCCCAGCTAGCTACTGCTGAGTGTTTGACAGCACCTCAGCTATCCCATATCGTGATTGCGGGACAGTCGATGCTCAGGGGGAACCATCGGCCAGTCTAGCTGATGGATATAAATTGATTTCATGCCCCTGTTCTTTAATTCGTTCACTGAAGCTCAATAAATTAAAGAACAATTTGTTAACTGAAGTTCAATATTCGACACAAATTTAAAGTCAATTCTAGTACGTAATTTTGAAAATAGGGAACATTAGGTAAATCGTGCTATCATTTAGCTTTGATTTAATAGTTATAAAAACAGGATTTGTGAAAACTGGTCGATGAGCAGCAGTGCGAAAATTTTCTCCGTGTACATCGGCAGCTCACATCGCGACCAACGTGTTAAGGAAAACGGATTTAAGGATTCGTAAACTTCTTGAAATTAGAACTAGTAGTTTGATGTTTTTTTAACTGAACTTATTTTATTGGGCTTCAAATTTGCGGCATACTTCGTGGTGTTGCTTTGCTTCGTTGTCTTCTAAATTCTATGTAGCAGTTGTGTACTTCAAATTCGTCATGTTAGAATTATGTTCTTGTGTAACTTGGAAATGAAGACAAAAACCAATATTTCGAATAAATGAAGAGAAAATAACACAATAAAATAATGCTGCGCTTGGCAATCCGTTAGAGTATACATTATCTATCATTTTCTACCCAACTACCTTGAGTTTGGGGCTGCTTGACCAACATTTCTTAATTAAAAGGGTACGTGCTTTAAATGCTAAAAAATGTAAAAATAATAAAGGGTATAGGTTGAATTTTTAAACTCTAATATGAGATAAAATTTAATTACTTAGTAGTTCACACATTATCGATGAAGGTAAATTATTTAGATGAAAAACTCATTGCCTTTTGAGTCACAAGCCCCACAAAAATATTTCAATAATAACTGTATCACAAGTTCACTGCGATATGAACTGATGAAAATTCAGATTAGACAGTCCGTCTATCTCAACCATCGTCCTCATCGCCACGACACAGCAGCTCTCAACAGCAGGACGGCAAACTGCAACGAATGCGAGCTAGAAACATCAATGTTAATTTTTGTTAGAATAATGAGTCCATCAATTTTAGAGCCCGTAACCTTGTTAGGACAGAACATTTTCCAATTAGCATCACTGTGTTTCACGACTTTTCAGCGTTTTCCGTGGCGATAAGACAGCATTACGCTCAGAGAGGGAAGAGCTCTGACTCGATCCCGCTGCTATATTTGCCAGAGCAAACTACTCCTCTGGTGATGCAGAAAGCGGAGTACATAGCAACGGAGAGGATAGAAAATACCATTGCACTTGAAGAGCTTGCTGTTCCTCATGTTCCTTTCCCTTTTAGGGTGTTTAAAATGTTTGGAGGATTTAAACCAAAAAAGAGTTGCAAATTGTCATCAGGTTTCTTATTCTTTTAGGTTTTGTACAAAATTTTGGTGGATGTGAACAAGAAAGGAGTCGCAAATTGTCTTCAGGTTCCTTTCTCTTTTAGGTTATGTATAAAATTTTTGTGAATGTAAGCCAAAAAGAAGTTCCAAATTGTCATCAGGTTTCTTTCCCCTTTAGGTTATGCAATTAGTTTTGTGGATGTAAAAAAAAGGAGTTGCAAATCGAAACGATCATTATAAAGAATGTTTCATTGAAATATCAATGAAGAAAGACGGAGTGAGCTAGCACGCGTAGAACCATGCCGCGCACCCAAGTTATTCCAGTGCCTGAGTCATGTTTGCACGAGACTCGCCGGTCCTTCCATACGAGAGTAAACAACGCCACGCACGAAAGGGTGTGCTATTGCTTTTGGGAAGAGCCCCAGTGACGCTCGGTTGACACAACTGGGGATTGGAGAAGACGAGAGCCTCGTGCTCCTCTTGCTTGTTGCCCCTCGACAGCCTTCTGTCTCGTGTCTCCGAGATGAGCGGTCGATAAATGTTCTCTTTCGGCGGTGTCGATTATTTCCCATATTCATGAGTTGTATTCTATGTTACTCGACTACCTCAAGAATTTAGATTGATAAAAATTCGTGTTACCTGATCACATCAAGAGTGAAGATTGAACGAGGTTTGTGTTACTTGATCACCTCGAGAATTTAGATTGGTCGAGGTGCGTGAGAGATTTATTAATATATTTGTGCGTTAGTTCTTCATGTGGGGCTTAAATCGATTGCGACTTCTAATAAACTGCCTTTAAAAAAGCTGCTATCACAGCTAATGACTAAGCTGTCTAATATGCATCACTAAAATCGTAATTACTCGTCTGATCTTCTAATTATTACCTTGTTAATATCATTCTTCAGCTTTCGAATCTGAATATTGCATCGAAATTCACAATAGTACTGCATTTAAACAGCGACAGAGGCTCAATGATCGAGGAAAGGAAGTAAATACACGACATGACAGCTTAGTGAAAATAGAACTTACGTCAATGGAAACTTTTCCTTTGTGCCGGGTCGACTACTGTGCAGGTTGTCTTAAGATAAAAACGACCAGGTCTTCCCCGAATATAATGATGTATAAGTCATTGACAGCCAGAGGTCTTAAAAATCTCGCATTTCATCATGAAAACTTCTCGCAAAATTAGGCTACTCCTGAACGTGGGCGAAAAATTTTGCTTTAAGTGATTGTTTTGACTATTGCAATTAATTAACCTCATCATGCTTTGATTTGTGCACCAAATTCATGATTTTTCAATTAAACGCAACTGCCAATGCTGAGATATACTCCGCGTTTCAAATGAATTCAACTGAGGTAAATCTGGAGAGCATAAGGCCTCCGGCTTTATCAACACAACTCCGACCTCACGATTCTTTATTTGGCATAGAAATAAAAATAATTGAAGTACATGACAAGTTTGCACTGAAAAGTTACTCATTTTGCAATCACCTATTTAGATTGCGGACGTAGGATGATGAAAGTAAACCGCATCGTGCCGTCACGGCTACTAAGCATAAACTAATTATTAGGTTTACGACTGGAAATTCATTAGGAACGAGCCAACGATCTTTCTCGTCAGCGACATCTGCTCTAGAGGGTTATCAGTGACAGACGGTTGCACAAAATTGATGATGAGTTCTATTGAAATGGGATTTACGATCAGGCGTTGATTTTTCAGCCTGGAGAACTCAAATTCGGATACGTGACTTGCAAATTAAAGTGAGTCTGAAGCTTTTGATTTTGATTTATCCAAGGCTACGGGAGTTTGCATTTTTGCTCGGTAATAGAATTAGGTAGCTTGAGAAGACTCAAGTATATTGGGGGAAAATGAACAATGAATCTTCGCCGAATCTGGGTTATTTATTGGATAGTCGGTACTTTTTTGACATCACTTGGCACTTTTCAATTCAATTTACTGTGTTTTATTCAGAGTTGATTATACTATAGTTGGTTAAGTTAGATTAGATTATGCTTACATGACGTTAACTTGGAAATCAACTGCTTATAAAAAACTTAGCATATTAAATTACATAGTGCTGTCAGAAAGAAACTGATACCGAATAGGTTACCTGAATGTGTAGTGATTGCTCCAAAAGCAAGGCGATAAATTGAACACATCCTATTACGTATAAAAAATCTTAATTTAACATTAGCTGTAGCTCTTGCTCTTTGCATTTTAGATCAGACTCCACTCGCTTTTTTTAACTCAAGTTTAAGGAAAATTAGGCCTGTGTTTGAAATTTCAATATTCCCTCAGCCTAAGTTTGAGAGAAGGCCTCGTGTTTGCCTATCAAACACCGCGCCGCTCCCTGACGCAAGAAGATGAATTCCAATCAAACTGACACCGAACTTCACCAGCGCCGCCCCTGAGTTTAGTGAGAAGGTGGATCATGAACCAGGGTTGCCGCATTGGCCTCTTTTCTGGCCAAAATTGTCACGTATAGGCGTGTTCGTAAACAAAATGTGAACGTCAACTTTGCAACCGACGACGTTGGAGCTCACGTGTAGGCTTTTCTTAAAACCAAATATTAAAGGCAACTTAACAACTAGCGACATTGGAGTTCAAGTTTAAGCTTTTCCACAGATAAAATGAGGTTTTAAGACAACTTTTCAACAGACGATGCTGGAGCTCAAGTTTAGGCTTTTCCAATAAGAAAATATAGCTTTAAGACAACTTTGCAACTGACAACCTGGGGCTCAAATTTGTGTTTTTTGAAAAACAAAATGAGGCTTGCAAGCGATTTTTTGCTACTGGCAACCTGTAAATTTCTAGATGGTCTCTATGGTGAAATTTTTTTTCAAGGACCAAATTTAAGAATTTTGTATGAAGACGAAGCCAGTCTGGAATCCTTGGTGACTCCTCAGTACTGGACTGTACTGGCACACACCCCGGTCGGGCACTACGCAATAAAGCTTCGTTTTTATGTAATGTAAGGTTGTTCTATGCGCTTATATTACTTCTATAAGAAGCACGGAAATATTTTTTTTAGTCGTATTCTATTGTTGTGATGTCTTTTTGATGCTCCTTCTTCATGAAGCGCGAAGGTTTTGTTAACGTTTGTGTTGTTCCATACGTTGATGTTCATTCTTAAACAAAGAGTTTTTGTTTTTTGTTCTCCGTTCTCTAATGTTTTCATGAGTAAATCGTATTTCTTGTGCGAGTATGATGCTAAAATGATTAATTCTGCTTGAGTATGTAAAGATCACTACCCGTGAGTCAGCTTCGGGTAATCGAACGTGCGAAACGAACGTGCTCCAAAGAGAGCGAAGGGATCATCAAGAACTAATTTATGGTATGAATGAATACTCACAGAAATTTACAATAAGAGGTGCGTTGAACAAGTTGTGCGCAGAAGTGGGAGGGGGATTTCACATGAGAAAAATTCTGTGTTTTTGGTACATCTGTTTGATAGTGCATGGCTTGTAGGCATTAAACTATCAAACTATCTTCCGCTAAACATATCTCAGACTTTATAACCAGACAATAACATTCATGTGTGAAATATCATATTTTTTGAAGAGAAACAAACTATAACATTTATTAATTTTAGAATGAATGGTTTGAATTTTCACAGTGATCCCTAATTGCTGATTGGGGTGGAATGGTTAGTGCACGA
>JACJUY010000388.1:157181-245410 GCA_014220935.1 Platorchestia sp. MABIK
GGAACAGTTTGGATAGTATACGTTAGAATATGTTTGGATAGGTTTGGTTAGAATAGGTTAGGTTGGAATTGATAAGCCAATGATGACCGGGTCCACCTAACTGTGGGATTGTCCGTGGAATTTCCACGGGTCCTACTGGTTAAACTATTATTTTTATTACTTTTCTCTCTTTCAGATACCTAATATGCCCAAAAACTTTGTAGGAAACGAAGCAAGTTTCCTCAATTATTTTTAGCGCTGAAGCTGATGTTTATAATCACGGAAAATCTTCCACATTTCTTTATTGGAACACTGTGGAACACTGTCACTGTCGTTGCAGAAACCATTGAGATTATTTTAGATTGCGTAAATAATAATGATGACCTTTCTCCAACAAACTTTCTTCTTCATCATATTTTGAAGGAACTCCTCTCAATGTGCATGACTGAAGCCCCTTTTCGGCATATTGATGGTAGCTTGTTCCGTCAGGTGGATGGCGTTGCTATGGGTTCCTCGTTAGGGCCCTCATTTGCCAACTTCTACATGTCGTACGTGGAAAATCTCGTTATGAACACTTTGCCTACTAAGCCGTTATTGTACTGTAGATACGTAGATGATATTTTTGTTGAAGTAGATGGCCTGGCGCAGGTGGAGATGTTGAGAAATCTGATGTCAGAAAAATCTGTGTTGAATTTTACGTTTGAGTTGGGCGTGCACGGTAAGCTGCCATTTTTAGATGTTTTGATTGAAGCGTCTCATGGTACTTTCCAGAGATCAGTTTACGTCAAGCAATCTCATGCAGGGGAAACTATAAATTATGATTGCGATGCTCCGCAAATGTACAAAGAGTGTTATACATACTTTAATAAATAGAGCTTATAAGGTGTGTAGCAGCTGGTCAAGTTTTCATTCAGAAATGCTTAGAGTTAAGCGGTTGCTGGCTAACAACAATTTTCCTAATACTCTCATTGATAGAACTATTGGTAATTTCTTAAACCGAACCTAGGGCAATAAAAATAATCCCATATATACCAAGGTTCTATTTTCAACCATTTCCGCATTGACCACAGTTGCAAACCATCAAATGAAGATCTATACCCAAACACAAAAATTTTATATAACGTAACTAAAACAGAGCACATTCAAATTATAGAAGCGTTACACATCCATAAACTTGAGCCTGTTCTCAACGAAAACACGAATGACTTTTTTGCTCTAAAATTATTTTCTAAAACCGCAGCTTGGTAGTCCGAGGCAGCTGATCGTTCGGTCATTTCGCCCCTATCGCTTGTCCGATGAGCATCTATAATGTGCAATACCGTTACTGTACCTGATCTCGTGTATATATACTTTTGCTGTACAAACTTTATATTTAGTCATTTATAAAATATTTTGGTGCTGTGATTTCAACTTCCATTCTAGTCTCATATAGCTTAAGAATTAGATTTGCATTTTACCAATGTGACTGATCAATTTTCTGTATACTCTCAGCCAGATGATGATGTATGAACATCGAAACGTTGAGTTTTATAGACTTCATAGGTAGTACAGTTTAACTATTGACAGTGTTCCAATAAAGAAATGTTGAGTGAATTTGTTCGCAATTTATCACATGATGAACGTCAACTGTTTCGTAAAGTTGAGAAATTAGAAAAGGAAAATCTTCCATTAACAAGGTGAATACTAAACAGAGAAAATTATCAAATGAAGCATTTGCGTTAGCATATTTCACCGAGCCAACTTTGGACGCATATAACACGGTCAAGTACGATTACGTTTTGCACCGCAAATTTTATTAGAAATTGAGCACCGGGACTGCAAAATTAATTACGAACATCAGGATTGGAGTATTTTCTCGCATTTTTTGAAGAAATTTCTTTCAACTTTAATTTGCGGTATAAAATTGAGCAGCATTTTCTGAACAGCGTCAAAAACTACTAGCTGATAACAGAAGTTCAGAGAAATAAACGTAAATGATTAAGAACAATAACAGCTGTTGTGTGGCTCCGGACGACGCCTCACATTTTCAGCCTCTGCGCCACGTTTCCTGTTCACAGAGAAGGCAGATCTGCAGCTCCAAGGGCTGCTGCAAACCTGCCTCAGTAATTTCCAAGGCTCAAGTGGGGGAAAATCGAAATTACTGAGGATTTTTTGTGTTATCTAAAAATGATTCTTGGGTATTATGGTAGAAGAACATTACCGTCTCAAGAGCCTGAAATTTGCATCATAAGCTACGTATTGAAGAGCAAGCCTGATACGCCTTCAGGTGCGTATGATTCTTGCATCTCTCCAGAGACGTACGTACGACTATTTCATACCTGCAGGGCCACACGAATATTTCATTAGCTCAGAGACAAGCAATCATTTCATTCCTGCAGAACCACACGAATATTTCATTACCTCAGAGACATGCGGCTATTTCACTCCTGCAGAACCACACGGACATTTATTACTTCAGAGACACACGACCTTAATGGGCCATTCCTTCACGTGCAGACGATTATTTCATTTTAACAGTAGCACACGACAATGTCATTCCTTCAGTATTTAATTCCTGCAAGGACATGCAACGGCTTCATTTCTTCAAGAGCTCACGACAATTTCGTTCCATCGAAAGAACACACACTATTTCATTCTTTCAAAGACATACTTTTTCGTTCGACGAAGCTTTTCTAGGTAGAAGATGAACTCTCCGGCCACTGATTTACGCGAAACAGATTCCATGAACAATCAATCATTCTTGGATTAATAACCCACACTTATCCTGTGCTGAAGCATTCACCTCAGCGAATACCACACAACCTTCAGCATTTAGTGTGAAATCGTTCGAGAATCCTGACGCAATCCATGCTTCGCTCACTGCCCAGAGGGAGCCTCCTGAAGCATATTAAAGGCACTCGGCAGTTCCGTGGTAATGGCCAGAAACTTCAAGAAGCTGTGGAGCAAATAGGCGGCAACCTGTCCTATCGACCCCAGGCTAATGGCCGAATATTGGAGCAAGAACACAGGGAGCTGACCAGGGTAATTTTCTTGAGATATATGCCTTACAACGCTCCTGCAGCCGTGTTATCACGTAGCCATGGCAATTATGTTTGCTATTCACTAGAGGTTTGGAGCATTTTCACCGTGGAATCGAAGAGGAGGTACAGTTTTATTCATCGTTATTAGAGAGTAACCTTTTCAACGGGAAAAGATTTTTTCCGTAAAGGTGACCTTTTTAGTGTTTATTGAAAGCATGACCATACATGCAGATTCTTATTTTTTATTCCCGTCGCACTTCATTTGTTCTATAATTTTGTTTTCAATTGTAAAGCAATATGGGAATTGTCTCAAAGCTTACGTGCATCTTATATGCGGTTGTAACAGAACTCTGAACTCTTTCTCATTTCGAAAGAACTCTTTCTCATTGTCTTACCATTGTGTTTGCATGTAAATAGTCTTCCGTTCATTTTAGGACAAATCTATCACTCCAATGAATCATGATTATAAAAGGGCCTATATCATGGTCGTCAAATGCATATCATCGTTGAATGCAGAATGCAATTCCGAACTGGGAGTTGGGCGATTAATGAGATCGACTCTTTAGTGACCATTTTCAAACATCCACATGTTTATAAACCAGTTCAAACCAGCCACTAATTTAATGTTGTCGAATACATCTTTTTAATTTTCTTAAAGGCAATCTCGCTATGCACTTACAATGGATGCAAGTCGCAGGATTTTCTGTCGCTTTCAGGACCTTAGGGACCAACTTTTTTTGCAAGGCACGAGCAGAACAATTCGCCATGACACTTCCGAGGACTGTCCGTAGATCTTGGTTGACAGCAAAACAAGGGAAGCGTCTCGTACAGCATTGTTATTGAGAAGGCCGAGATCCGACTGTCAAGTTCAATTCGATTTACTCTGTAAATCTGCACATGTTGCTCTCACTTGGCATCAGGTTTGATGCTTGGCTTCTCGAGTACAAATTGGCCTGGCAACAGATCGTCAAAATCCGTAACTTTCAAACAGTCTATCATTCAGTCCTATACATCATTTTATGCAAACCTCAACTATATATTAGTATCAGCTGCTCAACACATGAATTGTTATATAATTTAGAGTTTGAATAACTGTTTATGGACTAATTTTCATCCATTTTAGAATAAGATGTTTTCTACATAACTCGACGATAGATTATCGTATTATAAGCTCATTTCTTACGGTGTAGCAATTCTATTTATGAAACAATCTCAAGCACTCAATTCATATCTCATAAGTATTAAAACAACATCACCCGTTATTGTATTGTTTTTCAATAACATACAGTTTTTGAGGTCATGGCGTATCCGCAGCAAGTCATAACTCCAAAATTCCGTGACTGCAGCAAGAAAATCCTTCAATAATGCCTCTCCAGAGTTCAGACGTTCCCGGGACACTCACGTAATTCATAGGCGCAACTTAAAGGTCGAAGAGCAGTGTTAAAAGTTCACGGGCACAAGCCACGCAGAGTTGCAGGCAGGTCAAGCCGATCGTTATGCTGGTACCATCGTGGCGCGAGCACTCGAGGTTCTCCTCTTCACTGAACTGAGGACTGATTTTGATAAGTGATGAACATGGGGTTTGTCTTCATATGTTTACGGTCCCTGAACCCGTTGGGTATAAAAATTTGACTACAAAGAAGGAACTGTGAAGTTTTTGATGGGGAATGTACGCGATGTTCTCATCTTGAGTGACTTGAGGACCCGTTGCGAACAGTGCGTTGCACACAAGCTTCGTCATTATTTCTTTACGGTCCTCTTAAGTCAACTTTAAAGTATTAAAGTTAAGCTTAAGCACAGTTTATTTAGCTTAGTAAAAACTCGATACAGTTTTACAACGTCTCTTACAAATAATTTTTACTCCTTGAAGTTTATTTAAGCCCTCAAGCAGCTATGAAGGTGGCGAGAACAGCGTGAGGGCAAGTTTTCCAGCTACAAAAGTTCTGACTGGAAACATGGAGACGTACTTCGACAAAGTTTTCGCGTCGCTTCATCTCTAACATGCTTCAGGGAAAATACGATGACACTCGAGGGACCGAAAATTCCATGGTACAATTTACCAAAACGAACGGTTCAAGGGAAGTAAAAATCAAGGCCTAGGAAGTATGTCAAAGGCTAAGAGGGAACACGCACTGCATTCCCTGGATTATTGAAGTCGACAATGTTAACGCAGTTCGCATTGTGTTGTTCATTTCAACTCTATAAATCACTTAGAAAAATATTTCTTCTTCAAGTCTAACGGGGTTGCTAGGCAATTTTCTCTCTTGCTTGAATAAATTATCCCGTAAAACAAATCTTATCAACAGGCCCTGTACATTTCACTTATTTTCGCTGCCGCCATTGGCTGGAATGCGATTAAGGCTTGCGCGTAATTTGCAGTTCTAGGAGGCAGAACATAATTTCTGTAGAAATGTTCTCGTTGCAACTTTTCCAACTGGAATGGATGTTAATCCACCATAGCAACAGCAGCTTAAATTTGTTGAACTACGTTGCTTGACTTCACCACCGGCGATCGCTGAGCTATTTCAAGCAATTGCCTTTTCCAGGAAGTGGAAGATAAGATGAAAGGGCGTTCATTTTTGAGCGCTTTTACGCTGCGTTCATAGAATTTTGCATGGCGCGAGCGTCGTTATGATCGTGTATGGTTCATGGCGATAATTTATTGTTGCGCAACAAATTGTTGGCATTTTTAAGGGCGAGAAAGAAAAAACATATTCAATTTAAAAAGAGCTCTCGCATCAGCTCTTAGCATGAGGATTGCATCCATTAGAATGCATGCGATCGCGTAATCTATGGCGTACTCGAGACAGATCTCATTAAGGGCTTGTGTGATGTGCGATGAGATGCTCATTATCGATGCGGGCGTCTCATGTGCAGTATAGATGTTAGCTTCTCATGCACTTATTTGAAGACACAATGAATTATGGACAAATTTAGCGTTACTGTAGTCTGTCACTTGTATTGTTTAGAAACACTTAAAAATTGAAATTTACATTCATTTGTTTTCTTGTCATTTATTTCACATCAAGCCTTAGACTGAGTGTTCGCCTTCGAGTTTTGGTTTAAACTTATGACAGTTTAAGTTCTTCAATGAACGTAAAGAAAACCAAAGGAAAAAGTTGAATAAAGTATGAAGAAAGAACTGTTTCCTGAACTTATAACTAATTTTTACTGTATTTTCTGTCATAGAAGTTCCTAGCTTATTATGGCTTCATGATATTAATTTTAAGATCAATTCCTTTCTAAGCTTCTGCATGAACAGAGTCATAATTAACGAAAGGAATTTGCTATTTATCCTTAATTTCCTACTAATAACTCAACTTTGGGTGTTTTATTAATAAAATTACTCTGAGAGACCGTATGTGTACCAGCCGCAACGAAGACGATACGCGCACTTGCTTATTAAGTTCTAATTATGCAGGTCGCTTTTGTAGGGACTCTCTGCAATGTCACATACGTACTTGTATTAACAGGACACACGCCAGTGAAAGGCACCTGAATGAAAAGTGAAAGCCACAGTCATGTACGAGTCGCCTTCACTATTTACTTTGAGCAGATAGAAGGCTGTGATAACTTTCGAAAATCAATGTTTTATTAGTACTTTTTGCTGTTGTCTTTTCAATTCTAAATTAGGCGCTTCAATTGATGTTCCTCTGCAATAAAACGCGCTCTGCGTTACCTTCAAGAATCGTATACGCCTTAATAATGATTATGTTTCTCCGAATATTCCCAATACAGCATCGATCCAAAACAGCATCGGCATCTGAGCCATTAAACATAAATCTTGTTAACAGTATTTTTTTCAGTTTTCAAGAACATGCAACGTTGTTACATTTGCATCCTAGATCTGGAGAAATATAGTTTTTAACATTTTCAGTTTTTCCTCACTATCTTGTTCCGGAATTTGGTAAAATTATCCAGCTGTTGGTTGTGTGCAGTGATTTCTTACTTGACACTGGTGCGTATGAGAATTTAGAGCGCGTTCGCTGTTCAGTTTTAAAATAACTGCGTCTTCCCATTGAGCCCAAAATTTGCCATGGCAATCTTAAGTTACTGATACGGCCTTTGTCGAGTAAATTTAGCCATGACTTTGTCAAGCCTCCCTGCTGTACGGGGACCCAATGCTTTCAACCAGTGGCGCAGCCAGCCGAAAATTTCTGGGGGCAGACATTAATTATCAGCGATCTTTTTATTCTTTCACTTAAAACGGCGACTAAAACTGGCCCCCAGCTCAGCACTTCGGATGGGGGGGGGGGGGAGGCAGGGTCCTGTCCCCCTCCCCCCTGGCTGCGCTACAGCTTTCAACCCATGCATGAACTTCAGGTTTAGCTCCAAGTTTCACGCGTTAGTGTTGTAAATTGACTTCGGGGTCGAGTGCCCTAGCACGTCAGTTCTATCGCATTTTCTATTATGAGCTAAATAGAAGCAGAACTATTTACAGCTCAGGAGAACGCTTTCGATTGCAGGCACAATTTTACAGATTGCACTCGACCGATTGCAGGCACAATTTGTCCCATAAATGGGACAAATTTGTATCTGGATTATAAGTTGAGGATCGTTAGAAATTCGAGGACCAACTTCAAGCTAATTCAATTTGGATCATTTTCTCACAACACTCAGGACTTACTAAATATTACGTTAACGTCTGTGCGTATTTGCCCAAAGGACTTCCTTTAGACACCACAAGCAGAGTAACACGGTATCAGAGCCTCAGAATCAGGCGCAAACTCAATTTCAAATTAGATTTATCTGTCCTCGAGGCCCTGAATTTGCAGCACCAGAACGCGAGGGCTGCCAAGAATGAGGAAAATGGGCTTCGGTTTCAGACAGGGTTGTATTTTTTGCTTCCCGTAATCCTAATGTTTATCATCGAAGTTCAGTGATTTTAAAAGTCGTGAAGTTCAGTGAAGATTGTTATGCTGGTTTGCGATATGAGCAATGTAAAGTTTTGATACTGATTTCAAATAAACTTTTCCCCTAGAAGAATTCTTGAAAAAAGTTATTCTGTGTACGCTTATTTTCAAAATAAACACGGAGTAAAGGAATTATTTATTTGGAAAGAGCCATAAAAGTTTAACTTGAGGATTCATCGTTAACAAGAGTCAAATATGGTGTTTCCATATTATAAAAATGAATTGTGTGATGAACATGAGGATAAATTGCCGCACAAAGTTTCTTCAAACATTTTTCGACGCAGAACAGCCCGACTACAATCATTTCACTGACCATACAGTGAAAGAATGAAGTCTAGGAGTAGTCAGCCTACTGGATGTAGTGGCAGTGGGTCACCGTCTGTGTCGTCAAAATGATTCTAAACAAAAATGACTTCTGTTTACCACCGCAACAAAAGGTTTTTGAAAATTATTCAGTTGAAACAGACTAGAATTCCAAAGAGGGTTTCTGTACCTACTGAGTCCAAATAGTTGGCAGCAGCTAAATGTCCTGATGACTTCATCCTTCATTCCTCGTCTGATGCAGACACACAGTAAATTCTCCATTTAAAAAATGAAAAAAAATCAGTTTGAATATCACAATAATCAGATAAATGCATAAATACATCACCACGCTAAATTAATAGATCCCGTATTAGGAGGACCGGACCTAATTTTACGTAACTTGTGGCGCATAAAGTAGCCGCTATAATTAAGGACACGTTGCTATATACAGGAGCTGTTTATAAAAGTGTTCTAATCTCAGCGCGGCCGAGCCAAAAGGACATCGATCTTCTATGATCCGATATCGATGGTTTTGACACTGACTTGCATCGCTCGCTTTACCAGGCAACATGCTCCAATAAGCTCATAGAAGTATTCTACCAACACCTAACGCAGCGGATCCGATAACTTTTGTTTCACTTGACTTTCAGGGTCGCTGCAGATTTCAAAAAGAAACTTGAGAACGTTGAGAAGCCCTCAAGTCAAGCTGCCGTGCGGACAAAAGACTCACGCTTCGAACAGCAAGAGGTCAGGTGGTCAGCGCAGGGGATGTATTTTAAGATGTCTACACCATCTGCACTTATAAATTTAATGAAATGCGTACATAATGTCAACGATTTTAACTTTTCAAGACTTTGTTACCTAATCAGATTATACAGATATAGCCCGGTTAAGATACAGAAGAAAATTATATGCATTATGTGACCGTAATAAACTCTACATAGGGTAAGTTGTTGTTATGCATGTTACGTAGAAAAGTTAAATTTATTAGGTAACCGTAATGTGTGTTAAGGAACTTAAGCTCACTCATATGGATCCGCATTGACTCTGCTAGAACTTCAGATGCAAGTCAAGGAGTTTATAAGTTGAAATATGTTGAGCTTCACGAGGAGCGCTTCTGTGAAATTTTAATTTTTTTTTCACACAGTTTGCTATTTTGTCTCAGGTCGGACAACTTCACTAAAAATTTTGCATCATGATTCGAACATTGGTGCACAATATTTTACGGTATACCACCATGGTAAGCAGCCGATAAGCCTACTAATCAAGAGAGGGGCGCGTAATTTTTTCGAAAATTATTTTACTTCATAGTAGTTCATGTCAAATATCTACACTACGTTGAAGAAAGTGCACTACTCTAATCTACTCCAAGTATCATACAATAATGGACTAATAAATTTTCCATTTTCTTTTACCTCATGCGACACAGTATGCAAGTAAGTTCATTTTTCACGGTGGGTTATTTTTCGACTCCAAGATACTCACGTATTTTATGGTCCTTCTGGTTCGCTTCGAGTCGCGTTGAGGGGCCAAGAAGTGACAAGGAATTCGTTTGAATGACCTAGAGTCTGGAAAGTCCTTGTTTGAAAGAGAAGCTCAAAAATTAAAGCACGAAGTACAGCGTTCTAAATAACGGGTGCCCAATTCCATAACAAAATATCCCCTAAAAGATTTCCGACGAAGCTGTGGGTGTGACGAATGAAGATGAAGCTAATGTTCATCCTGATGAGCGTTGGCCCGTTTGCAGTTATTGTTGTATTACTTTAAGTTGTTTGGATTACCTATTATTATTTATGTAACCCTTCTCTATTAGTAGCCATTTGGAATTAATATAAAACAAATTTTCTTTGAAACAATCATATAACCGGCTGAATGCACGCACTCATTTTAGACGGTATAGTCAAGAAACGATAAGTCGTCGCTATTGTGTGAGATTTTCATTGCATTACTGTTGTCAGTTTCATGCATAGTGTTCGCTACATAGATTACCCAAATTAAGCACAATTTCAATGATAGCTCCGAATAATGCACGCTTGTTGTTATTTTTTTTTTCGTTCCTATTGACTCTCTCGCGAAGGAATTCCTTCCTAGCATTGCTGAGCAGCGGAGTCAACGCGCTGAACGAGCTGGCACAGCTCTTTTCATTCACAAATGTTGGCTTTCAGGCCCGTACACATCGTGTCCTCTTTCCGATAATTTAATGAGCTTCAATGCAGGCCTTCACAGAGGGGGAAATTCAAAGGGAAAAATAGCATTCAAGTTCAATGTGTCTGTTCAACAGATTGTTATCCGTATGATGATTAGTTCACTTCACGTACGGTCGAATGGTCTCTGTGTTTCATGGTGAGAACGTTGCTCATGTTCGCTAAACTCCGACTGCGTGCGTGTTGAAACATCTTGCTTTTCTTTTGTTTATTCTCTATACTTCGAAGTGACTTTGCGGTAATTAACCTACAGAGTCTGCAGTTCGAAGCGACTTTGAGGTTACAAACTATTTCATATCGCATTTCACAAAAGCGCGTTTGAAGGACAGCCTTACAAATCAGAACAGAAATAAATGGGTAGTATTTTTCACGCATGGCTATCACGACGACGGCAGAGATCAAATCGATGGTCTGAATTAAAGAGCAGAGTTTCACAGACCGGCGACGACCGCAGCGTTACTACATCAGTTCGACTCCAGCATTTTGAGCTGGCGCTCAGTGAACCGTAAACTTTACTTTGTGAACCGTAAACTCGACTGAGTTATTGTTAACTTTACTTTGTTAACTCTACTGATGAACCGCAAACTTTACTTTGTTAACTCCACTGAGTTATTGTTAACTCATTTTGCACGCATCTATGCAGCCTGAAATTGGCTCTCTAGAATGTAGCAGGAAACTAACGACCAGCCCGCTGCCTAAAATGAAGCAACCCTCGAGGTGAGGCATTAGCGAACGAGCTCATCTTTTCTGGTCATTTTCCTAATTACATGGTCGGTAAATGTTTGTGAAAAAATAAGTGACATGTTCTCAGAGTTTTTTTCAAGCAGCCTGGAAAATAGTGCTCACACTTTACATGGCCTCTTCTATTTAGTGCTCTAATTTATGCAGTCACAGGCGTTGTATATGAACACTTCAATTAATATTTTGCACACGTGACGTTTTTTGACGCATTTTACTAAACATGCGACACGGCATTTCCGAATCTCGATACACACACAAATTCGTGATTCGCTCATGAATATTATGTCTTTTTTTCTTTGCAACAGCCGTTGAAATTCTACTGCATCAAAATGAAATGAAATAATTACAGAGGCAATTTGTAACCCACTGTTAGACAATCCATGAGATCTGCCGTTAATTTATTCAAACAAAAGTTGTACGAATCTTTCACATCTACCTTTCCTAGGCTCGAAAGCTAATTTTTTCTTCTCACAGTACTTGCACTCGCAAGAGTCGTGCTGTAGGCATCTAAGATTCATTTTTACTGATCATTGGCATTTTATGCAAATGAACCTAGAGATCAATCAGCAGCAATATCAAAAGAGCAAATTCTCATTACCATTTCACATATGATGGCTTGTCTTCACCAGAGAATATTAGACACACATTTTAGTTAAGCTGAAATCACATAATCCACCTCGATCAAACTGAAATATTTAATTTTATTTATGCACGTAATTCATTCATTGAGAAGGAAGAATATTTGAAATTTATTCCTATCAAAATAATCGCAACTCTATCCGCATGCTACCAGATCTCATACGTTCAGGGTGACATTCACTCAATGTCAAATCCCTTTTTGCAATGGCGACATCTGCACTTCCCGTGTCGCCCTCGTCTCCGGCACCTGCTATGGAGTCTATCAGGCGAGTGCTATCTTCCTGATGACCTCATTTGAGCAAATTAAGTGCAAATGTATTGCAGATGGTTATCATGCATTCAGAATTCGCTGAATTTCAGCAGTCTGATTTGTGCATTACTTGAAAATCAGCGAAATTTAAGAGATGGTTACCCCGACGTTTTCGTACAAGTTTTGAAGTTTTCACGTTGTTCCAGTTTTGAAGTTCACTCTTCAGATAGAATTATTTAAACATTTACAATACTTGTGAGTAGCGAAGCTCACTAATGTATGGTAAGCACATTGTTGTCTAGGCATATTGAAGTCGGTACGTGCCTTAATTTTTTCATTCGATGGAGTTCCGTGGAAGAGGGCGCACTAAAGGGGCTAATACTGCGGTGAGATTTTGAACGTTTCCTGTTGGTCTTTCAGAGCCCACTTTACAGCGTGCGATAATATCTGGAGTGATTCCATGTACATGATAAATTTTAATATTCTTCATTAAATCAGTTTATTTAAAGGGTATAATTTGTGAATTTGAGGTACAAAATTAATATTTTTTGTAAGTGCTAGAGTTTAAATATTTGTATAAAATTGTTACCTATACCGTTTGAATAAGCCGACGCGTTTTCGAACTTCCTTTTACGCATCCAAAGAACCCCGAGGTTCTTTATATTGTAAAAATTCAAACGTCAAATTGCCATAATTTGTATGTACGTATATATAGGCCAAATTGCATGTTCCGCCGTATTCAATTCCTCATATTTTACAGAGTTTTAAGCATGAAAAATTTGCAGTTACATTGACTATTTTATCTGCGGGAACTTCCATTCATGATTTCAGCATTTTCTGGTTTAATCATCGTCGCTCCTGATGTACGGTAGATTATGTGCAGCTATTGAAGTGACGAATCGTGGTCCTTCATTTTAGGTTTGAGTGGTCAGCACCCGTTTAATTTTGCATAATAAATACATAGACAAGCGAGCTGAGCCTGTGAAAAGGATCAGCAAGTGTTTTTAGAGATACAATTATAAAACACACCTAACGACAGAAATGCTGTAAGAAATGAATTTTTTCCAAGTAGAAAAGGTTTCCATTTTTCAGTCCAATTCAAGTCTTTCCGTGTGTATTTGTCTGGTATCCCATGGATCGACGCTATCTATCGGCTAACACTAAAAACACTTCAAAAACAGTGCTCTGATTTGCATTTTTTTGCGGCATCAGTTCAACTCGCTGAACCGTTTGCGCTGTCTCAGCACTGGGGTTACAATCAGTGTTTTAAATTCGGAGCAAAACATGTTGTGGTTTACCTGGCGCAGACAAGGCCAGGGAACAGCTCTCAAATGTTTAAAGAGACTGTAGGCGACGCGGCTAAAATTGTAGGTGCAGGTTCAAAGTTATACACACCGCAGCAAATGTTGTGCGGATTGAAACCAGCCTCTGTCTAATGTAAGACAACTCTATTTAAAGACTGCTAAATTTTAAACACTTTATTTACCACAAGTAATACAGGGGTAGATTGTTTCTTAAGTCTAGTACAATGGTCAAATTTGAGTATAGCTAAACGCCGGGAATAAAAGACAAGTAAATGGTACACACTTACATGAACTCCACGCGATGAGGCCTTCATTGTTTGTTGTTGCTTAACCTGTGTTAATACTGAGACCAAAAACTCACCATTAAAAAATGCATTTTCGTGTTTAGGGTAGCATTTTTGCAAATGATTCGTTCACACCAGTGCTGCGCTCGACGAGATTACTGCAGAGCCCGCGGCTCGGGACATAATCGGTCTGACTCTGAAAAAATGCCTCATTCTTTACTGTATTTTATGAAGAATGAAGCTTTTTGAAAAATGAGATCACTATTCTAAATGTCTACACCAGTAGACGCTCAGGAGCTTTCTGTAGACACACTATTGGGAGCCAAAATTGAGAAGATCTTCACTGATTGGTAAAAAAAAAGCAACTCGACAAAGAACTTGAGATATGGAATGCACCTGATGCAACCCATGGTAAGGATGAATGGTGACATTCGTCTAACAATCAGTCTGTTACCAGCGTTTATTGTGCTGCTTGTTCGCGAAGGTACGCGACCTCAGTTTCGTAGCAGCGCCGTCGCTATCGTATAAGATGTTTCATTTTGTGTTGCTCGCGTTCTGATGGAATTGGAGGGTAAAAATGGGACCTTAAGCAAGGCATTCTCTCCTTTTTTGAATTTTTGTGGAATTTGGAAAAAAAATTTATTTAGGGCTGTCACTGAATTTTAAGAAAAATCCAATCTCGCCTTATAAAAGACAACCAAATGGTACATATTTATATCAAATCAAACTTTATTTCAACTGATCATAAATTTGTTTTACCCTTTATGCTAAACTTGGGCTTCAAAAATATTTTCGAATGTAATTAAAGCTATTGACACACCGCCTCTGCCACGTTCAGCGGTGTTTGATCTATTTAACGATTGATCGAAAAGAAAAATCACTTTCAATAGGAACCGGTACTGAGAAATTTACCATTTTAAAAATTGTATTGAGCTTGCCCTTGTTTTCTCGATGAATTTATCAGTTGCATACGAAGAGAAAGGGAACACTGAAGTAGCTCTGGCTGTGTTATTTTCATGTTTTCTAAACTGATTTAGCACGGTAGCTGTTTATGAGCAGTAACATACTGCTCTAGCTGCTCTACTTTTGCGTTTTGCAATTCCAAATTGAATCATATAGAATCATTCATTTAAAGCGGTCTTGTGCGCAAAGGCAATGCTCGGAAAAAATACAAGTGCAACCACCTGCTACCATTTAAAAAAAAGCTCTTCTCCTCTTTTTCCCCGACACAAAAGACACTAAGTTATCATGCTTTTCCCAAGCGTGGAACGCACTTGTAAGTCTTTTACAAAGGTTGCATTCATGCCTCCATTTACGAAATAGCCCGCCGTTATTATAATCATACGACGCCTATTGAGCAGCCTGCAGAGTTCGTACAGCGTTAACGTAACTTTTAGATATTTCAACAATAATAATCATGATTACGCGCTCCATTATCATATTACAACGGAGCAAAATATCGCAGCATTTTGCACATCGCATAAGATTATCATAATTTACGAGGAACGATGGATACTTCGTATGAATAACTGTTCAACAAGATCAGTATTTGCATTACTGCTTAATACGACGTTTCCCCACATCTAATCGGTAATTCCAGTATGAGAAAATTATTATCATTCTAAACCAAGATATGCAAAGGAACATTCACGAGCAACTTCTGCAGCCAAATGAAACGAGAATCTAATCAAGTGAAGTCCAATTTGAAGGGAAACGCACTGAGGAAAATTTCGATCCAAAAGTTGCGTTCCAATCGAGCAGCGTGAGACAACATCTGTCGTCTGGTCCTCCCCAATATAAATTGCGAAGTAATACGTCTGGCATCTGCAATCCTATCTTGTGCTGGCAGGTTCTCTAGCGCGCAATTGAATTTGTTCGCTTCTGTAAACATGGAATAGACTCAGGAAAAATTAGTTCTGATTGATCTAGTATGAATATTAATGAACTCAGTAGTACGAATTCAATTGCATTTTAAAAAGTCATGCAAACTACTAGAGGGGCATGAGTCACTTTGGTAAAATGGCAATAACTTATAGTTATTGTCATTAAAATGGCAATAACTTATAGTTATTGCCATTATAACATGGAAAAGTAATCTCGCGAAACGCTCGTGTCATTTATTATCAATGTTTTAAATTCTCTGACGGCAACAACATATTATAATTAATCCCCAATTGCACATCTTTATTTAAGAAATTCAAACCTTCCACGAAGACAGAAGACAGTAAAAGGCAAAGGACATTTCAAATAATGCGCAACGGTGTTACCTTAAAAAAAGATTTTTCCATAATTGAACGATTGTTTGATTATTTAATGTTCATAAAATGGATACATGGACAAGTGAAATTTCTGGGTAGCACAACAACACAACCTAAATTGCAATGAAACATCACCTCATGATGAAATGAATGCTGCGTAAATGGATGAAATCGTAACATGCCTGTCCTGTACGCAGCGTAAAAAATAACCTACCGCGACAACACATTCAAAAGCAAACTCTTATCCTACAGTCACGGATCTTTCGCTCTTCAAATAAATAACTTTCAAAATTCGGCTTCAGCAGCAAAAATATAGGAGTATGAGTGAGACCTGAAGTTAAAGGATCTAATACATCCCCCACTTGTGCTACATAACCCACTTTACCACCATTTGCCTTTGGGATGTGAAGTAACTCACCTGAAACAGTATCACCTCAAACCAGACCATCAGCGACCGGCATAGGGAACACTCTCTCCGAAACATGAACTTCCACCGCTAAAAGAGCCTGATTTCTAAATGAATTACATGTAAACTCCGTCGCCTTATGTTCAAGAGCTCTTCCCTGTAGATTAATAGTTCAAGAGCCTGTATTGCGAGCTCAGTGTTTGTTCGCGTTGGGGACGAAAGAAGCTAACCAGAATTCTCTACTCGACCCAGATGTGTGAACAGAGTGAGCACAGGGAGTAGCTGTCATGTCTCATGGCATCGTTGGTCGGGTATTTGGCATAATGCCATTTATCAATATCTTCAAAATAAGACATCTCTAATGTTGAAATTTACGTGGCATCCTCCATAATTTTGCCTTTTTAATTCCCTTATGCTTCTATTGACAGTTTTACCATTCGAAAAGTTCATCCCGTTAGGAATTGCTGCAGGAATAAGAGTACATTTCATAAACAAATTTATTTGTTTAATTTCAATGTACACTCTCAAAATGCACTACAGAGCAGTAAATCACCTGAGTTAGAGTATTAACCACAGTATGATTGGACGTAAATGAAAATAATTTTCTGACCAGAAACTCTCCCTAGAATAAACGTTCACTTACGTACTCTCATAATGTTTATCATTGTACGACGAAAACATGAGATTGACGTAGCAATTGAGCTCAAGATTCATCTCAAGTTCAGTTGATCACTCGCAGTGCGGGTCCATTGTGTGGTTCACTTAAGCCTCCCTCAAAATGAGGCATAGGCACTGACGCGCCTTCAAGCTGACCTCATTCTTCCTAAGAATATGGGTCGTTTCGTCAGCAAGTAAACTGTAATTTTCCACAACACAAACAAACGCTCACGCTGAGAATATACAACACACGTCTGTCCTTTAATTTGCCTAGATCGTAAATATTTGCATTATTTAAATGCACGCACGAGCGTTATATGCTCATCCGTGCGTGACAGCGGGTGGAACATAAGACCTGTAGTCACGCTGCGTCTGCCACATACTCGTGTTTGCCTTGGACTTCCCGGCCCTTGTGGCCATGCGAAACTCCTGTTCGATTGCTCATCTTTAATGCTTTTCCCCTTCAATAATACTATTCGCCCTATTTATACTTTATCCGGCTGAGTTTTCACTGAATTTGTTTTCCATTTCACTTGTATACAATATCATTTGGCTTCTAATTTATTTCTCAGAGCAGTTTTCGATCGAAAATGGTAAATTTCCCCAAGGTTCTCTTCTGGGTTACTACAACAACTCATTTTGACTCAAGTCGTGAAGTACTTGATAGGATGGCTAATTTATTACTACCTCAGACCAAGCTTTAAGAGGCCGTAAAATTTTACCGCTATTGGAAGCTGATCAAGATTTGCCTGGCCTAGAGGTGGCTGCTAACGATTTAACAGCTTCTCTAGCGCCCCGTAAAGCGCTTATCATGAGCGGGCGAGATCGCGCCACGCAACCCCCGCACAGGAGGCTAGACGAGCTGCTTTTTAGACCAGAATTCTATTGTCTTTCACAGATAATATTCGGCATTGCAACTAAGAGCAAAATAAACAAATGTCAAATATTCGAGTATGGAAAACACTCAAAAAAAGGTAGTCGGGTCATCACTATGTGCCTACGTTACAAACTCAACCGGAGGTCACCGTCATTGTGTCCAGGGGTCACCGTCATTGCGTCCAGGGGTCACCGTCATTTCGTTATTGGTGTTAGTCATAGAGCATTTGAAAATCAATCTGAAAAATTATATGCTTCAGGTTTGTTCGGAAGAAAACATCTTTCTTATTGCCCTATGCAGAGTCGTCTATAAATCAAATTTTAAGCCAAAAAGGGTTATTTGAATCATCTCGGGGAAAAAATCCTAGAAGTTGGATAGCATCCTTACCCTGAGTGCCTTCGTAAACTGGTCGTAACTTGAGCGCCACCTCAGATAAGCCTTCCTTCTCGACTCGAGCCCTGCAAAATTTATGACTAATATTCATAGCCAATATAAATGGATTCAAGGATTAATATCACGCAGTAACGAGTAAGATTGAGTTCATTACAGTGCTTATGGCTTCTTGCATAATTTATGCTGTTGATGGATTGCCTTATGGTTTGGTTCTGACTTTTAGGCTCGGAAGAAAAACCGGTGGGTTTTTAAAAGCTGAAGCCTCAACATAAGATGAACTGCACTTTTAAAATTTAGTGTAGGATTCCTGAAGGAAAATAAGTCATTTGATGAAGATGTAAATTAAAAAGAAGCACATGAACACAGCTATTTAAACAGTTTTAAACAATGCAAACAATTTATTTATCACAAGCAATTCAGGAGTAGATTGTTTCTCAAGTCTAGTACAATGGTCAAATTTGAGTATAGCTACCCGTGGGCCCGAATAAGTTCACTGACTTCTAGGGCATCTCTACCGTCATGCAACCCCTTTCTCTCAACCGTTCTCCTATTAGTTACCATGTAAGGTTACGATACCATTACGACAACCTTTTTCAAGCAATAATAAACATACTCGCCACTAAGCTTTCGAAAAAAACAGAGTTCATGGCTGTTTTTGAACCCGAAACCTAATTTCGGGGCCCCATCATGGAGCCCTACACATCCCTGATGTAACCTATGGAAGTTCGAGGGTAGCCCAAAAATTTTCGATGTGTAGCACTAAATTTCATACATGAACCAGCTTTAAAAAAATTTTCAGATCATTTTACAACATCCTTCTAAGTTTCCAATGAGCTGGTTTTCTCTCTAGAATTTATTTTATCTCGTGAACTTGTTTTATCTCTTGAATTTGGTTATCTCTTGATTTGGTTTTATCTCTTGAATTTGGTTTATCTCTTGATTTGGTTTTATCTCTTGAATGTAATTTATCTCCTGAAGGGTTCCTCTAAGATCTGCTAAAAACGTTCACTCCAAACGAGATCTGAGCTCTGGGCGCTATGTTAGATTTTATTTCAATGTTTTTGGCATTGCATTACAATGTAAACACTGCGTTTATACTCAGTGCGTATTCAATTAGGTCATTTCAAAATAGTCTCTGGAAAACACGAGCCAGAGAAAATACTCCTCGAGGAAAATGTGAGTGGGAATGGAATAGACAGCCCCTTTTATTAACGTCAGAACAGTGTTAAAACTCCCTCGTCAAGTTACCTTCTAAAACCAACATGTGCTGGGAAAACGCCGTTGCCTTGTGTGCTTGTCTCCTTGCCGAGCACTGGAAAGATACAGATACAGTTTTTCCGCAAGTGTTTGTTTTGATTCCTATAAATAAAAGAATACTCAGTTCATTTCAACCAGCGTTAAAAATAACAGTAATGAAAACTTCTCAAATCAATTAATAATGGCACACAGTAATAATGATTCAATAATAATTTATTATTGAAATGACAATAATTAAATTAAGGAATTGAAATGACAAGGATTAAATTAAATAATTGAAAAGACCATAATGAAATTAAATGATTGAAATGACAATAATCCAATGATATTAATTATTGAAATGTTTCGCACAATATTGTCTTGGGTAAAGCTTGCACATTTTCAAGAATTAGTCAATACTTCGTCGTGAATGTTCTGTGTTACTCGTGAAGATTGTACATGGAATTACAAGTTATTTTTGGGAAATTCATTTATTCTAAGAACAGCACAAATTCATGCAAACATTTAATACTGCAGAAGATGTGCAATTTAGATTGAAAAAAAAACCGTCGTTAGCTTTTAAAAAAATTAATTCATAGTTGACGTAAACCATTTACATTTAGAGAGAGAAAAGCTGTATTCATTCTTTGATCTATTTGTTTAAAGAGTTTTCAATAGACGGTGGATATTAGCTGATGAAGTCCGCTATTGTTGCGGAAATTATGTTTGTTGTGTTGTCACTGAGGGTTAAACAGTGCACAAACATAATAGCACACCATTCAGCCACACCTGGCAATGAAATTTTCTTCGCTCATGTAAATAAATTTACCCAGTCTTACTTTTTCGCCGCCTGCATGCATGTGTTTCGCCGCCTAAGGGATTTAAGCAATTAAATCGCTTAGGCGGCGAAAAACATGCATGCAGGCGGCGAAAACGTAACACTGGGTACAGAGGCTCTATTTGAATTTTGAAAGCATCAACTTCTCCTAAAGTCCAGTGATGAGGATTTCATTTGTAGTATTGGGTGAATAGTTATAGCACTGGGTGAATAGTTAAAGTACTGAGTGAATAGTTATAGTACTGGGTGAATAGTTATAGTACTGGGTGAATAGTAATAGTACTGGGTGAATAGTTATGGTGCTGGGTGGATAGTTATAGTACTGGGGGAATAGATATAGTACTGGGTGAATTAGTACTGGGTGAATAGTTATAGTACTGGGTGAATAGTTATAGCACTGGGTGAATAGTTATGGTGCTGGGTGAATAGCTATAGCACTGGGTGAATAGTTATAGTACTGGGTGAATAGCTATAGTACTGGGTGAATAGTTATAGTACTGGGTGAATAGTTATAGTACTGGGTGAATAGTTATAATCCTGGGTGAATAATTATAAAACTAGATGGCACGTCCATAAACAATGTCATGCTTAGTAAAGGCTTATTTTAGAATCTCACCTATAAAAGCGACCGCTTCTTTTATTTAGCTTGTAAATTATTATCTTAGGATTGAACGAAGTACATTGATTTTGCCATTAAAATATAAGTTTTCAACGTTCTCAACAATTTAAGCAGTGTAACATTATGCTTCAATGCTCGCTGAATGCTGCAGAATGTTTTTACATTCTGACTGAACAAATCCGCGATGGTAATCCTGAAATAACAGTGCTGCGATCTCAACTCTAATGACGGTTCATCAGAGCACAGTAAGAATGGAACGTTTGCTTGGCCTGAGACTCTTCTAAGTGGATTGGAAATATTTCACTGTTCGTAAGATTTGGTTATTTATCTTTAACGCCCATTTAATTGCCAAGTGAACACGTTACAAACCTAATTTGATGCATAAACGATTAGATCGCCGATAATGCTAACAATGTTAAAAACGATAATTCACTTTGTAAAATTTTTTCTAATGAAAAACGAGCTTACGCAATGCGCTTTCAAGTAAACTGAACAAACTTTACGAATTTGTTGTACCTCAGAATCTCACATTATAATCGATGACTTTATGGCTGTTTGCGTAGTTACGCGTTCAAAAAATTCAAATTTCCCTCGGGTAAAACCCCATCGGACGTTGTCAACAAGAACCACACATTGTCGACCGCCTTTGTCAGCAAGAAAGCATGGATTTAACAGTTATATCAACATACCGAGCTTATTTGTGTAATAGTGGACCGAGAACATTGCCTGAGGCCTCCGCTTCCATCCATCTCATTGTCGAGCAGTTTTATACATTGAGACGCAATATTACCATAGCATCAGCGAGGTCCATAAGGACAGCATGTCGACTCTAAAGGTGAGTGCGCTCCCCTCAGCCAGTGCCAAGATCATACCCACTGCTCATCTGGGGACGAATCTGTGATGTTCAGACACACGTCTTCACTTTGAACGAATTCATAAGCTCTTCTAAAGCATGCAATGGGCTTGGATATGATGCTTATCTTGTGATGGAGGCGTTTTGTTCAGACACGTCTTCTTTTAGAACGGATTCAGATGCTAATGTATAACACAGAGTAGATATGATGCTTGTCTTGTGACGGATCCGTGTTGTTCAGACACGTCTTCTCTTTGAACGGATTCTGAAGCTGTTGCTTGGAGTGGGTGCATTGTTTATCTTGTGGCAGATCCGAGCTGACACGTGATGTATTGCATGCTCTTCTTGCGACTGATCCGTGGTGTTCTCAACCACGCTATATCTTTGAACAGATTCAGGAGCTGCTGTAATACTTGGAGTCGCATTTAATTTGTGATAATTTACCACATTCGTAAATTGATGATGTGCTTTTATAATGTCTGTTAGTTTCATGTGATGTTCAAATTTACTTTTCTAAGTTCATAGTTATATATTTTAGTTATATTAAAATATATACATGTGTGTCTAAAATTTGTATATATGCACGTATGTATAAAAATAGGAGGATGTTTGAAAAATCACACGTTTGGTTTGTATAACATTACATTGATATATAATGATCAGACTAGACAGCAACAATGAAGTATACGACATTGCCACTATCAAATTAATCAATGATCTTGTTTCTAGTTGGTGTCAAGGCACATCTGAAGGATTTGATACGCTTGAAAATGAGAAAACGTCCCTGGTGACACCGTCGGTGTTTCATGCAAGTGAATGCTGCTACGTTCTTATGTTACATGACTTGACCAGTTATAGTATTCTGAGTCTTACAAGCTAGTGTACGGCTGCACGTATTCTCCTTGGCCTTCATTTTCTACAGTGAACTGCAATAGCGCAAATTTTATTTTATGTCAAATAAAAATTCTTTTGAAAAAAAATCATTTTTTCATCAATTCATTTACGCGTCGCTGACTTAAAAGCTGAACTTGGTCAGTTTTGAAAGACAATTCTGAATTTAAAGGGTAAAATACCGCACAGAAAATGGCAATCAGAAATTCTCTTAATAATTGCAGTAAACGTGAAACAGAGAACGACTAACATTTTGTGAACTACTTCAGAAGGGATTATATGAAGTGTTAAAAATTTTACTCGTAATGACAAAAGTGGTTTAAAAATGAAAGCCCCAATATGTTTGTAGACAACTACACGTCTAGAGATTTAAATACAAGATGAAACATTGAAGTGCCTCAAATGTCTCGTGATCAGCTATTATATAATTTCCTCGTCAGGTTTACTTCGGCATATAAATTATCTGCCGCATTGCCAGTACTGACTCTATCTAGAATATTTACTATTTAATAAGGCACACAAGCAACGAATATGCACTTTTGAGTTATAGAAACCCCTCAGAGGGATTCATCTATTGTATCTGTGGGAATTAGTTCTCCATGGGGAAACTGTGCAGTCCCGCCCTGAGGGTTAGGAAGGCTTTTTAGTTGAAACTGAAATCGTTTTCGCCTTGTTATGGACTATTTCTTTCGGTTCAATGCTGTTTTTTATTGAGCATCTACTAGTTTCTTACTTAAATTTTCTCTGAGCTTATAAACTTCCTTCCCAACTTGTTTTTATGCAGGCGAGGGAACACATGTGTATAATTTCCCCGCTTCCTCATCTCCATTCTTCATTCCAAATGCTGTCATCATTCTTCCTGTGTTTGAAACACTATTGTTGTCGTTGGGGAGACTAAAACTAACTACAGTTTGATCAAATCAAATCTGAGCCACAGAATCGAGCTCATACCTCGTTCTCTCATTCCTCACACACACATTAAATTTCGCGCAGTTGGAGCAATAAACCGTCCGCTACTGGAAGCGCTCGAAGCGCTTCAATCTCCATCAAAATGGTCTCAATGCTCGCCGAGATCGTAACACAATCCCAGCGCTGCACTTCTTTGTGGTGGTCTTCAAGCCGGCTGGTGGCCTGCGCTGGAATTTTAGGTATTGAATTAGTGCCTTCTGCGCTCCGGGCTTTTCCGCTTAGCTCTCCGAACCTGAGGTTCCGGGACGCTCACAATCGCCGCATTTTTGGGATTTAAAGCCGACGTTCTGTTTTCTGGCGTAATTCTTTTGTGTATTGGCTTGCTTCTTATCGATCTAAGACCCCCTTACCTTTGAAGCAAAGGGAATGAAACTATAAAGCATCTTTTAATTTTTTTAAACTTTACGTTTTTTATGTCCCTAGCACTTCCATCCATGCATAATAATAAAAACTACCGTCGAGGACGTGTGTGTAAATATATTTAAGAAAAATTTTTATATTGACCAACGAAATTTTTGATTTTCGTAGATGGCAGTATATGGTTGATGAGCGTATCTGTGAGATAAGTTTCACAACTATTAACATGATATTTATATGGGAGGCTTTATAAGAAAAGATAAATTTCTGTAGCGTTCGTTTGTGGAAGATTAAGATTTTCTAATTCAATTGTTTAATGAAGGATATTCCATTGATGCGATAATCACACACTTTGAGATATTCAAGCAAACAGAGATCAATGCTATTTTACGTTACCAACGTAATAAAGTAACTCACATGCTTCGTCAATCTTTTCTAATAATACCCTTGGTGTATTTGTTTATTTATATATGTCATTGGATACGAGTTTCACCAGTGCACAAGTAAAAGGACATTTTCACACCAGGTACTATCATGATGGCTGTATTTATTTGTCATTCACATTTTGAAAATTGATTACATTACAATATTGAATCCCGTTATTTTTGACGGGACGCGTAAGCTAGTCACTACTAGACGCGTTTAGTTAAACTATGTATAACGATCGTGCTGTTCATCCGCCACGCTTAGAAAACTTAATAAGATTAGGTCTGTAGCACTGATACAAGCTATTACGGTGCAGCCGAGCTCGGGTACACTAGGACACATGATTTGAAATCACTTACGTCCCCTTCTCTTGTTTGTAAACAGTTGCCACGCATGAACTAACCTCCGACATAAATATAGCGATTATGTTTTTTGGTGGCGCCAATATATGGATTGATATTATTTCCTCCTCTAATTTGAAGCTTGAAAGTGTGTAATATACCGATCAAAAAAAAAACTTGAACAGTATAGTTTTTGAGTACCTAATACTGTTTAGACGCTTACAAGATCCTCGGTTAGTTTGAAACAAAAGCATTTATTCCATTTTAAATTCAATAATTAATAATCATGAACAACAAGCAAACTGATTTTAAACATATTATGCATTTGTAGCAGCGAAAGCTTTGATGACATGCTTTAATGTTGATTTTGTAGAAGCTCTTCGGTACTATTTTTATCACATATTTGTATTATATTCCCAGAAATTTAAAGTTGCCAAAACACTCGGTTGCACGGATACACCTGATTGTATATTTCCTTTATTTCGAATGTTTCCTTTCATTTATATTTCTACCCGCTCACAATTGAACAAGGTGCGCTTTTTGTAAAATTCAACGTTTAAATTTTGATCCGATGATCTTTCATTTATCCGATTTGATTTTTTGTCTCTATTCTGGGTGTAGCCAGAAAAGCGGCGTCAGACACAAATTTCTTGGTTTTTGTGACCATCATTTCATTTTTGGTCTCTTCGAAATATTTCCACGTTTGCATCAACTGCTGTGGATGATGCCAGCTGTGACCTTCACGTTTTGAGCGTCTCTGTAGACAGGTTACCGAAATATCTATCAATTTTCTCCCTCTGGTAATTGACCTCAAAAGCTTGCGAAACCATGCGTATAAATACGTTTATAAATATCGATTCCGAAAGAGTAGGACCATGTTCTTGGTTGCCTCATTTTAGAAGTCTCCCTCTTGTACTGTACCATGACGAAAGCTAAAGATTAACACATTTGCGTAAGCTTTCGCTCACGCCTGAACACCAAGCAGACTCGAGGGCTAGGCCAAATGTTCCGAGTGGACAACTTAGCGTAATGACATTCCTCGTCTCGCCAGGGACTCATTTTATCCCGAGGCGAAAGCTCGGCGAAATAAAGCGAGCGTATCTTTGATACCTAATCCATTCTGTGCTTTCTGCGCTGATAAACCCCGGCCTGCAATTCAATGCGGTGCTCCTCGTCGTCTTAGGTGGCGAGGCTTGAGAGAACGAATCTTGCACCTTGAAAGTACTTCTCAAGTGATTTCCCGAGATGTACTGACTTGAGTGGAATTATACGCTTCGCGTCGTTACGCTATTTTCACTGATTTATACCCTCATTTTCCATTTTTCATAGTTTAAACACACTAAAATGTGCGATGAATTGTGACATAAAAAAGGTGAAACTTATAGATTATTACTTTACGCTAACTGACTGAAACGTTTCAAGAATTGGACTTTCAGAAAGTAATCTGTGTTAATAATTGACACAGGACACATTCGTTTAATCAATTTGTTTTAATTTCTTCACTGTTTGAAGATGCATTCATATGCCAGGCTTTACCTCCATCCGGGAGGGTAGCCGACAGCAAGCCACAATCATTCATCCTTAGTCAGTACTAGGTAAGAAGACCGCACCAGAACTGCCCGGATCAATAGCAGCCCAGCACAACCCTTTTAAAAAGTCAAGCCCGACAGCCATTGCTGGTTTACCCCGACCGCTTCATTTGTGTGCAGCCTCTCTCCGCACATGACAGGAGACACCATGTACCTAATCACGTGCAGGCTCGCTTCCAGTGACCGCGTCAAATAATTACATCCTTATACACTGCTTCCACTCACTTCTGTTCGCAGTCATCCCTCTCGCCACGTCCACAGTCAAGCCCCTCACATACAATACACGTTTCAACCCATCTATCCAACTCATCCGTGGCCAGCCTCGCGCTCTAATACCACTCACCTCTGACGTATAAATCTTTTTTACCAGCCGCTCAACATTCATTCTTTCAACATGACCAAATCATCCAAGCACTCTTTCCTCCACCCACCTACTCTTTTTTTTGACAACACCCGTCTGCTCCCTAACCAACTCATTCCTCTCGCCCCGTCCATCTTCTTGTTACTCCCAACATGCTCCTCAAACACTTCATCTCAAACACATCCAGCTTCTTCCTCTCAGCTGCTCTCAAACCCCGAGACTCTGCTCCATGCTGCAAAACTGTCACGATTAAGTTTGAAGATACTTAGATCAAACTTTCGTTGGATTTGTATTTGGTCACTGTATGCACGAGTAGTCATAGGCAGACTATGTATTCCCGGGAACATTTATGGCTTCCATGATCCCCTGACTTTGAACCTCAGGCTAACTTTAACTTGTGTTTCACATTTTTGCTTCCAAAAATTGTAAACTGTTTATTTTCACACAATAAAGCTAATTCTATGATCATTCAATAATAATCAACAGATGATTTTCCTGTTTTTGAATCCGTATTTTAGTTTTAATTTGCCCTTGAATGCCTTCTAAAGCTTTGGGCTCCAACCAGATGTATTAATTTATCTGCACGTAAGAATCCTAGAACCAATGCAGGGTTAGCATAAATTTAAACATAAAAATATCATTCGCTCATGGTCATTTTTTACGTCAAATATGATTTTCTATTTTTTATTTTAGGGAAAACAATCATTCCAAATGTGTTTGGTCTATATCCTCTCAATCCTCATCATCAATCCTCATCATCAATTTGGTCTAACACCATCAATCCTTTCAATCCTCTCCTCTCATCAATGAAGACCTTTTATTAGATCTGACTAGAGATAGAAATTTACCGAGCATCTAGAGAGGTATGCATTTCTGTTTTCCTCTGGGATAACACGCCATAAAACGGAGCCTGAAACTCGATTTAAGCTCTCAGGCGCACTTGAAATGCGCCCAAAAACTGAGCCAAGCGCCTTACCTTCACAAAGTTACCGACAGCCTCAAGTATTCGAACCAACATCAGCCCTGAGTTGACTTGTTTTCCAGCTCGTCCTCGTTACAACACTGTTCAAATTTCACGCTGTGACTTCCTTAAAACATTTTGAATATCCTTTCATTTAAAAATAATGCCTCATTTTTTGTTTGGATGACAAATACATGAAGTATAACTTTGTTCCGATTAAGGTAGGAACAACCGTTAATATTTTTGAGGGGCTTTAATGTTGAAAAAGCTTCAAAAATTTGCACAAGCTATGTGTAACCCTTCCAGAGCCACAAAGCAGTCGCTTTCAAGACCTATATAGTTCACTCATTTCGAGCGTGTTGCAATTTGATGCCTCTTTTTTTCGTTTAATATTCTTAGGTCACATTGTAAATGACTTCATTTTTGATCCAGCAATGGTTACATAAGGGAAAGCTCTTCGGCTGAGATATGCACATGACTATCGTCTCTTTAGTGCTCTTAGGTGAACGTTTTCATCTGATTCACGAATCTCAAAACTGGTGTTTGAAGATATAAACTTCGTATCTAATAAACGAATTTTTTAATTATAAATTGAATGCATGTATACTTCAATAACATAAAATAGATGATAACGTATGCCATAAGAAAATATTTCCGGAAAGAAAATGTTTATTTATTATTTATACATTTTCAACACTATATATTGCTACTCACAATAACGTGTTTTTTCAACTTAAAAGATACGGTACTTTCATAACCGTTCCATTGCAGATAACAACTGAAGAGAACCCTTGGATTGCAACGTTCTGCATGTTGGTTTTTACAAATTAAAAGCGAAGTAAGTGAACAAACGTTAACTTCTCAAGGAAAAATCCGTTTGGGGATAGTAATTTTTCTGAGCAGTAAGCCATTTAAAAAAAAACGAATGAGCTTAACTCTTGACGATATTTGAATCTAGATCTCTCTTACAGTTACGAAGCCTCATACGTTTTTACCGCGTGAGTACACAGCTTTAAAAATCTCGTCTTTTCGATCGACTACGGCAAATACTATCGAAA
Source organism: Platorchestia sp. MABIK (assembly GCA_014220935.1). Taxonomy (NCBI): domain Eukaryota; kingdom Metazoa; phylum Arthropoda; class Malacostraca; order Amphipoda; family Talitridae; genus Platorchestia; species Platorchestia sp. MABIK. The sequence goes on from JACJUY010000388.1 coordinate 185,909, forward strand.
ATGTTTGCTTTATCAAGTCAAATTTCATACATCTTGTAATGAACTCTCACATACCGTAGGAGTACGATCGTAAGCACCCTTACCAATTTACCTAATCGGTTCTCTAATGTGTGATGACAACTCTTCCCATGTCACCTGACTTAGGTCTCTCTTATAAAGGCTTAAAAAGAGACCTGACTTGAGCAGTAATTTAAACCTCCAAGAAAGATATAAGACCAGCGGAGGGAAAATAGAACGGATCCACCGACGACGATAAATAGACACTGGAATAGGCAATAAGGCAATAATAACAATAATATGACAATAAATAACCGACCGACAGTGCAGTAAATGATAATAATATATCAATGATTGGATATTTTACTCCGAAAAGCAACTGAAAAACACAGCATATAAATAAGCTAAGGATTGATATCAATTGAAATAAAAAGAACGCGTATTGTCCGTGCAAAGGTTGAATGAGATAAATGCACAAACATCATTGTATCACTTCTGAAGCTGTGAGTCGGTTTATCTTGCAGCATAAAGGAAACACAATTTAACGAAATCAAAGCAAATGCTTTTCTTCAATGTTATCATGCAAACAGGAGATACTGAACTTACGCTAACAAACATCCAGTAATATCAATTCATGCTTACGTGACGTAGCGACGTTGCTCAATCTGACCAACTCGGAGTAATAATTTTGAAGCTTATTACATTGCGATTCCTTGAAACTAACAACACGCAGTATCACTATCCCCGGTATGAGAGTCATATCCGCATCCAGTTGTAAGTTTCAAAGTTTCAGAGCGTTCGTGAGGATTTTCCAGTGAGTCGGCTAGCGAACCCCCACCTTATAAACTCAACATTATTTGATGTAGATCACATTCATTATAAATCTATAATTTTCAGTTCCGAACATTTCCAGCGTAACTTTCTAGCAATGTATGCTCAAGATGTATACGTCGATGTTCGGTTGCAATATACTCGTGCACATACCCTCTGTAACACCATAAAGGAAACGTCAGCCGAAATGTGAAGTGGCCACTTCGTACTCAGTGAAGGACCGACTCTGTTCCGGGCACGGCCCGCCTACCACGCAGAGCCTTGCGACGGAACACCCAATCATTGTCGAACGAAATTTTGAAGATGTGCACTCTGCAATACACTTCTTGCACCCATCTCGCTTCAGCCCAACGGTTTCTTTACACGCTCCTAAATTTTTGGGTTTCGTGTTTTGAATTGTGTCTGCAGTCAGTCCCGTAAAAGTTTCATGGGATACTACTTATACACACAGAGGTGCAATGAGCTGCGGCAGTTGCTTAACGTGCAAGCCACATTCGCCAACGCGATGGGTATTTGTGAGTCACAGTCACGTGTGTTTGGGTTTCGCTATCACCTGGTGGCTGCATAACGCCTCGATTCTATCCTCAATCTTGACTCGCAATGGTGTCTTTTCTGAATTTCATTACAGGTAATTTCAAAATCGCATCATATAACTGATGTTAAATTATTAATTTTCCTAGTTGAATTTTCCTGAGTGATAGAATGTTGCGACACATCCACCTTTTGAAATATTAATTTTCTAAATCGAACCTAAAAATGTTTCGATAAAGCAAACATTCGTGACTTCAGTGATATGAATTTAATCTTTTTAGTTTTACACTATTAAATGGTACCTCTTAAGAAATTGTGTTCACGGGATACGTCTACCAACAAACGGGATACACTCTTTTCTCTCTTTAGAGTTCTGATCGAGCAATTAAGTGCCAATGGAGAACTGTGAACGTCCAATTAAATTCAATTTAAGTTCCGGTGCTTCCAATTTTGGTTCGAGTGTTCGGAGGGCTGCGAACTAATGAACAGAGGTGTCACCTTGCTAATAATATTCAATCCATTGTTTGTCTGACCAGCTTGTTCCACATCTGCAAGAGCAGGTCATATTTATCTTGCCATGCTATTCAGCTACTTCACACTCTAACGCAAACTTTCTCAAATGTCTGTGAGAAAACAGCGCAACTTGTATAACAACACACTACAGTTAACTGTGAGAAGACTAAATGTATCTATTGAAACTCCTTGAATTTAAATGTGTAGAATATAACAAAAGAGGGAGTATCGTTGTATAAACTAATTACTCAGGAGATACTGTCGGATTTTTACAGGAATAAATGGTCCTTCGGGAAATCTGTCTTTCATGTCCACTTTACGTTTTCCAGTTTTCATGCCTTCATCGCTATCTCTTTTTTATCGCGTCGTTTCTATGCACAGGGGATCCTGTTTGGAAATACACCTTGTGAATAGATTCCCCGTTTTCTACAGTCTGTACTTCATGGTTCCTTTTCTTCGCAGGATTCAGATTGCCTTTGTCATGGCTAGGGAGGCTTAGACTAATGTAAATAATAATATAATAAAAATCTGCTCCCATTTTTTCATTAGTTGCTAGATCATGTGAGTCCTTTCTGTTTCAGTTGTGTTCTACCTCATCTTGCATCGGCAATTGCGCTCAGGCCCTTAGTAATAATGCATTATGTATATTAAAAAGAAGGGACAGTGATCAATGTCTAACATGTTTATTGCCAGCCACTGGCATCCACTGAATGCAGAAAATACTAATCTTCATTTCAGCCCTGCAGGAGTGAAGAAAAAGGATCGTAAGATTGATTCCCGAGACGGCTCGCGTTCTCTCTCTGAAATAAACAGCATTGCACTCGTGAAAATAGATGGATACGTCGTACTGTACTAAAATTGTTAACAATAACGTATTTTCGTTTTTTTATATTTATGAAAAAGTGAAACCTTAATTTCTAAGCTATTAACCGCGTGCAAATACATTTAATGGCTATGGTTCATCAAGTTACAAAGTGCCTCGTGAAAAGCCACCATATTTTCAGAAGTAAAAGTTCTCTATAAATGTAATTTTGCGTCATCTGATTCTTCTGTCCACTCTGCCGGCTAACTTGCGAGTTATGAGGTCAAACTTCGAGCTCGCGAGGCAATGTCAGAAAGTTCGGCCAAAAAATCCACTTTAAAGCTCACATCTTCCCAGGTCAACAAAATAACCTGTTTGCAGTACGGCCGTCCGTACTAATATTGCTACGACTCTGAACAATGCAACAAAGCAGAACTAATATTAAATATTTGGTTCAACGAACGGGAAAATTCAATACGACGAAATCAAACGACGGCACACATTCCGTTGGTCCATTCAATAACAATTTTCTACAGTGCTTATTGATATTCCCGGTTCGCTCTACAAAGTCGAAGTTTTGCATTGAATTAGGGCGTCGAACTGCGGGTGCGGAACGCAATAATGCGAGCGCTTGTAAAACACCACGCTTCAGCTCTCCCTGCAAATTTCGCGTCCAAGCTAATTGGGCAAATTGCGATGCAGAATCAGGCTCGAGATTTTCATGGCGCGAGATTGATGTTGTTTCAGTGCATTTGACCGAGGATTTGCAGAGGTCATTCTCTTAATTTGCACCCTCTGTTTCCGTGTAGTTCAAAATGATTACTCTTTTTGGAGAAAAGTACACGCATCCCTGAATGTTTTGGACATGTTTTCCGAGAGATACCTCACGCGTTTAAAATAACGTTGTGGCCATTGCTCAGCTCAGCGAACAGCTCGTCCTAATATTTTATAAATGTTGCTGTTGCTTGTGCTATTTTCTAATTTCAGGACCATGCATCGTTGTAAAGGTGATAGTGAATTGTCGGATTCACGAATGTTGAATACATTGCTAAGCTCAATGAACAGCACTTCCTAATATTTTATAAATGCTGCTGTTGCTTGTGCTATTTTCTAATTTCAGGACCATGCATCGTTGTAAAGGTGATAGTGAAATGTCAGATTCCCGACAAAAGATACTAGTGTTATGACACAACCCTCGCAAAATAAATGGGTTTTCAGTCTAATAATTCAAAACGAATTACTGCTCTCAGCTGTCTATTTGACTAAGGAATACGATCATGATTCATCACCCCGCAATCTGCAGTGCAATGTGTCATATCGCCGCAGCAAGAATAATCGCAGTCATTTATTCCCTGAGAGCAACGACGCGGTAAATTGCGCCGGTGCCAAAGAGGTCCTTGAGATTATCAGGGACTGCGTCATCAGCAACACCTCCACACAATTGCGTCACCGGTGCTCCTTGATGAAGGGTCGTCTGTGCGTGAGGGGTTTCTGTTCGCGTGATCCCCACTTATAATGAAATACTGAACAAATTGATGAAGATTCGTTGCGGAATCGGAATTGGGTCGAAATATTGTGTTGAGTCATGATGGGAAGTGAATTTTGTTCAGTCCAGCGACACAATTTGAACATTATATTTTTTATGAGTCGTAAACCTTTTGAACACTGTTAATGTTCGAACAACATTCACATTCCATGATCAAATTTATCTATTAAGCTAGAACTAGATCAGAATCATCTTGATAATTCATTCAACGCACTTACTCCCCATTTTGCATTAGAAATTCAAATGAAAGCCTCAAGATATGCGATCGTGCTTGTACTTCGGATGTTTTGTCTCCTTGCATGCAGTTAAAATTACACTTCACAACGCATGCAAATCTTGTAAACTAAGTAAAACTGATGAGAACATTTTTTAATTGAAATCAAATTTAATTGAAGCGTGCAGGAATACTTTCATGTTTTCTCCGAGGCTTGTGTAACAGATAATAATACACCGATATTCTTCAAAACCGAAAGGCTTTTTTTCCAGCGGAATGGACTGTCCAATTTACCATAAATCCAGCATTTTTGAAAACCTTGAAGGAACCTAATGCATCCCGTGGGAGCGGAGACGCTGTTTATAGCTTCGCAGAGCTTGGGGCTTCTTAAGCTCATTAACTGCGGCAAAAACTCCCGAATTTTTTTCTAATGTCCGTCCTATTAAGGAGGCTGCGAAATCTGGGGAAAGTTGTGGGAACCTCATCGAAAACAAATTATTTGAGCTGCTCGAGTAAAGGCAACAAAATCATTAACTCCGTCCAGCGCAAAAGGTTCAGTTTCCGCTCCCAGACATCGGACTCGAAACATTAGGAAAACTCTGCTGCCAAAACGCAGCTGCCAGTTTTGAAAGCCGAGCGCAAAAGTCCTGTATTTTGGTGCAGTCTTTTGAAGGCCAGCTTTATTTTCTTTCTATATCGGCCTGCGTCCGAGTGCCTTCTGTTCTATGGTCTCGAATTTTGAATTTTTCGCACTGGGCAAAATTTATCCCCAAATGAGCAGCAGCTCTACCGTCAGGAATTTAGCTTTAGGAGAATGAGAGAAACATTTTCCGAAGAACTTAATCGTTATCCCTGAAATGTATACAGCTTGAAAGCCAATGCTTCTTGTTATGCGTATAAAATTTTTTTGCGTTGTGAATAAGAATCACTGACATGCTGATCTGTTCACAATTCATTGGAATGAATGAAAAATTTCTGAGAAATAACTCAAATCAGGGCTCGTTGCGTGGTTGACTGATGCTCGATCTCTTCATTAATTCAATACATCAATATTTTTAGGCCCACTCAACCCCAAAATCCTGTTGAAAAGCGCACGCACATTCCGAACACAACGTCGTCACCTAATCAGTCTTGGAGAAAATTTTCCGTCAAATTCACTGGTCAACAACTAAAATGCTTCGGAGACCAAAGTAGCATTAACCATAAAATTTTAGGTTGCTGGTAACAAATACCATGGTTAAAATTGTTTGGTAGCTATACTTTTCGTGAGACGCCTACATGTCTCAACACGGACCGACAGGCTGGCGGACGTGTATATTACTCACTACGCTCAGTCTCTCTGCCCTCAGTATTGTGCTGGACACTGACAAGAGACGACTCTTCAACGTATTATAAGCGTCAAGCAAAAAGCCAGAGAGTAGATATGGATTTGAGTTTAAAACATAATGACATATACTGTATATAAAAATAAATTAATCAAATATTGCATGGCTCGTATCTTTGAACCTGTAGCCAGTACACATTTTTCAACGTGATATTTGGATTCATTGAATGAAAATACATAAGAATCAACTGATATCATTTAAGAAGCACACAACTTTTCAAAATTTTTTGACCAGTGTTATCAATGGATTATAGTTATTGAGGAGATTACCTCAAAAATAACTGAGTCGAAACTCATGATTAATTCGGACTTAAACTTCGTAAGCAAATGCATGCTGAGTCCCTCATATTCCTTCAAATTTTGGATTGCGAGATTTATTGGTAGTGCATTTATTACAGGAAATATGTTCAGCTTGTTGCACGTATTCCAATTCAATCGTGGCGAGCGTTTAATGAAAGTAATTCATTTTCTTTTCATGGCCACATATGATGAATTTTAATTTGTAGTGATCAATTCAATAATTTCCAAGAAATAAAAAGAACCTCGTTACTGCTGGCCATTCGATTAGCATTATGTTTCTCTCTAGGGTTTGAGATAGATGTTTCCAGAGCGTGCTCTGCTTTGGCTTGAACGCATAATTTACTTGCTATCGATACTTTGCCAACTTGTGTCACTTCTTTTTTTTTAACCGTCTTCTGATAGTTCAGTGATACTACAAAAAAAGTTCAACAGAAAAGTCAGGTGAACCAACATTTCATGAATTAGCAGAATTATTCTAAATACATCCTGTTACTCTGAATCAAACATTTTGAAAAGTTTTTTAAATATTACACTAATCACAATCCGTTTATCTATATAATCTAGCAATAAACATAACAGTAAAATTTAATTACGATTTTTTTCACCTAGAATTCCGAATTACTTCTCACATTATCCTCAAAATCTTCATTTTACCCTCAAGCGCAAACTCTCCGAAGGAAAAAATCTGATCATTCACTTCAAATTGCATTAAAAATAATTTTGAATACTTCTTTCCAGCAATTTGCAAAGCCTTCCATCACTTTGCGCAGTAATTTTGCATGGTAACTTGCCCACTAAAAGCATTTCATTATGCGTCTCATTTCAGACATCTTTGAACAGCAACCGGTGGTCGGCTCTCCCTCCCATCTATCAGGATCAGATACGATATCAAATTTGCTGAATCCTAAACTTCCGAGTGCTCTTATAAGTTGAAATTTTTTGCTCGCATCTTTTTTCTTGTTCATTGTCTAACAGAAAACTAAAAATAAAGCACAGTTTTCTAGTCTGTACGCCGCGATTACTCTAAGCTGCATTCAGGTATTCAGGTTTTTACTTTCAGCCTCTCACGAGGCGTTACCAAATATGTTAGTCCTCTCAAGTTTGTACACCTCAGTACACACATATTCACAGTTTTGGAAATGAAATGTAGTTAACTTCTGATTCAGGATGCATCTACTATTCCAGTTGGACAGATTGAATGTTCAAATGTTGATTGAAATGAATTTCATGCTATAAAATAAAGTAAAACAGTATTGGAAAATTATCAAAACGTTTAACTCAAGCAGCATTGGCTCAACAAACCGACTAAGCAACCAAAGCAGGGTTGAAAAATTCCTTAATACATTGACTGAGAGAGACCCACTGGAAGTCTCTGAAGAAGATTTTTTATAATGACGGTGACCGTCTAGCTATTACATACTGTTTTTTACATTCTTAAAAGCTAATGGAGATTTGTTCCAATAATTTTTTTTTGATCATTGCTCAATACAAAAATTGATGTAAGTTACAGTTTAATATTGAAACTAGGCGAAAGCCAAGGTATTACTGATGTACGTATCAGTGAATGAAAGTCAGTCCAAGACACTAAATGAGTAAGTGAATAGAGAGTAATCCCCAGGATTGTGAGAGAAAATAAGTATTTATTTGCTGGAAGTAGCAAACTCGAATTAAACCTGTTGGCTACGTGCATTTCTAAAAAATTAAATAAGTTGACCTGATTAAAAATTCTTCATTAGAATGACCTCAGTTAAAGAACTGCACAGTTAACGAACTTTATTTTGGGGCGCTAAGCAGTCACAAAGTTTTCATTGCGGTCTCTGGTGGGTGAAAGTTCTTGATTACTTTGTTACCAGAACCTCGTAATGCGTCGTCCTTCTTTCTCCCAGTGGTTGAAGAAAGATGACAGGAAGACCAAACACGAAACCGTTCTGTCTTGTTCTCTTTCTCTCCTGTAGTGGCTTGAGTCCATGTATTGTCAAAGCAAAGGGTGGGGTAATAAATTCACATCCATCTCTATTTGCACTGAGAGCAATTTTTTCAGAATATTTCGGTCACTTTAGCAGTCGGAAGTGAATAATTCTAAGCGTGTGCACAAATTCTGTGGGAATTTTTTCACAACAATCGTTCCAGTGTGTCAAGAGATCCCTCAAATTTCATCAGCGTTGAAACTTCTGTACAAAAAAATTTAAAGCAATCAGCAGCGAATCTCTAGAACGTATTCGTTCAACATTGCTTTTGACAGAGATAAAGGAATCTGAAAAAAAAATAAAAAATTTCGCAGAATAAAATATCATGCCTGAGCCAATTCAAAAGCTCATACCGGCAGCCTTTTCTTTTCTACCTGACTTTATTACTGGAGTGTTTACTTCTCGCCCTGCAGGAACGCTGTAAGTTCATCTCTCTAGTTAGTTATGAATGAACTTATACTGGTCTATAGGGTGCACCTTTGAACACAGAGCAAGTTCATTTAGTCCCGAGTGAAAACAGGACAAAAACAATCATTTCAGCACACGGTCTCAAAGCTTTGACTATTCATGAATTTAATGTGGTGGGATATTTCGAAGTGCTTCGACACGGCATTCTATGAAGACTGCGGTAGCCGAGGGCCTTTTGTGGGCCTAGTATTGTACTGTGCACCTCATGCACCGTGATGCATTCTTCTGACGCGCCCTCATTACACTGGAAATGACCGCACTGCGCTGGACTTTGCGGCGCTGTTTCGAGGCGAACTCATTGCAAGCAATCGACAAAAGGTTTCGCCCGGAAATTGCGAGCTCTGTTGAAGCTGGCACCCTCAAATGAAACTCAGGGGCTTATGAACAACTTTGGCTGAAATATTCGCACCTGTAATGAGCGACTGCAGCGGGGTGAAGAATTATTAATGATGTAGTGGCTCATTAACGTATGATCAGCGCAGATTTTCCTTGATTCCATTCTGAACAGGTTATTTTTACCTATATAGCTACGATCCGGCGAATATGTTTAAGGACCATCCTCTGGTATAGTTTTAATTTCGTATTACTGACTTATCATCCTTCTTTGTGTCACTGGAACTCATAAAAATACTAAAAAATAGGGAAGTTAACTCCCCAAGCTAATTTTAGGCTTGTTTGAAATGTAAAAAAAACATACTCGTGATTCCCTGAAAAGCTACCATGACCAGAAATTTTCCTCAAGGTATGAAAAAATCGTTACTCAAATGTCTTAAATTTCGTATTTGTATAGCCTTTCATCAATTTGAGTACACTTCAACTCTAAAATAGAAACATTTAAATTATTTACCATTTGTGATCGTTTAGAGACTACTGTCAGTACGCATGATGGTGTTTATAGCCTCACAAAACGAGCGACCTCAAAGCAAAAAATAGGAAAAAGAGACAACACGGAAGTCAATCTTCCATGATGCACGGCCCCGAATGAAAAAGATGTCCTAGGTTAAAAGCCCCAGAAATTCTACCGAGATTGACTTCTCTGTCAGTGAATCTGCATTTGGCTGAGGAAAATGAAAGAAAGCAATCACTCCAGTGGAAACCGAGGGCATTCTTAATGCTTCGGTGAGCAGATTTTTTCAAGTTAGAGCCCGCGTCTGCCAAATCCGGTAAGTCTGCATTTGAATAATGAAAGCTCTCTCGCTCCTCGTAATTTATTGCTACTATTATAAGAGAAAAAGAAACCAGAACGCGTGAAAAAATGTTTAGCTGTTTTTATACGTTTCTTTTGTCTATTTTCACTTGTACCCTACATTAGTCTACGAAAGTTTTAAAAAATTCATGCATTCCAGAGTCACACATGTGAAAAGTATGAAATGAATACTTCCATTCTACCTTTTAAGTATCAGAGGGTCTTCAGAGGGTCTAACTGTTATATTTATGGGCATTAGCACTCCCAGGGATAAATGTGAGGTCCCGAGCTCAGGTTAGGTAGGCTCTCTTTTTGTTGAAATAAAATGTGCTTTTTATTTTCTTAAAGAGCACCTTTTTTCGGCTCACTGCTACCCTCATTTTAAAAATATATAAATATACTTTTTTGCATTTTTGACATATACGCGGTTATTAGAGAAGGAAAATAACTATTGAATGAGTTCGTGAGGAAAATTGTAAAAATTTAATATGATGCCTAGCTAGCTTCATTCCGGATTCGTTTCTAAGCTCTTGCTAAACATTTGCACACTTTCATGACTGTTGAGGCCTTGACTACTGCTTCATACCTACTCTACGAACGGAGCTTGAAGAACGGAACGTGTTACTACGTTGGGTACCTGATTATTTGTGGATTTTAATAATCAAATCCCCGGGCTGCATGTGAACATTTATAAAACAAACTGTATTGATTAACAGCAGCTTTGGGCTTCCACTACTCACCTGAGATCGAAATTTGCCTGGTAGTGATAAAAAAATTCAAGTTTAGTTGAAATCTGGAAAGACATCTCGGCTTCAATCTGAAACTTGTGATCCCCCACTTCACTCTTTTTATTCAAGTGAGGTAGTATTCCCATAAATTTGAGTGTCAACAAAAGGTGTGAAGAATAAATAACTTTTAATAGCATACGAATAATTCGTGAATATTGCTTCATGACTGAAATATATTGCCATAACTCCCAGTATTTTGGCGCTAGTGCGTGATTAGTGTCTGACGGCTTGAAAGCTGGATAGTAACCCAGGAATTTTTCGCAAGAATTACAAGAACATTCAGTTCGTTTTTGAGTTTATATTACTTTTTTCATATTATATTTAATTAAATAATGGCATAATATTACATTATATCAGGCCTGGTTGAAAAACAGGCGCTACTCATGCTCCCTTGAGAAGGTTAGGGTACACGCCAGATGTAAGACATTAGTTGATGAGGTCGGCAAATGTTTCAGAAATACGAAGCAATAAATCAAACAGAGACACTGGGTCTAGGTCACTCGATGCAATTTTTTACCGTTGAAGTCAAAGGCTTTGGATTTAACCGCATGTAAATACACTATTTAAAAGCTGCATGAAGCGCCCAATTCAAGAATATCAAGTTGATCCCCTGCGACGTGTGAAGGCAGATTTATAGCAACAACAATCTGCGTGCAATAATAATTATAATATTTACAATAACATTTGAGCTATCAACGGTTATTTGAAGGAATTTCCAGCTCATTTTTTCTATGGTCCATTTGTTCGTAAAGAGTTTCCTGCTTTTTAATGTGACTGCTATTTTTTTTGCTAATGAAATTTCCTCTGCCTAATTAAACACGGTATTGAGGGTATTTCTATGACATTTGCAAAATTTGGAGGTAATGACTTGTCATTACCTCCAAGTCCAAAGACTTGTACAAGTCCAAATGACTTGTCATTACCATTACTTGTCCTTACAGAGGTTATTCTGTTGTCTCGTAAGCAGCTTCAAGTCACACGTGATCAACTGAGAAAGCTTTTAGAGTTACTTCTGGTCGACGGATCGACCGTCAGGACAATTGTTGTTTTCCCATACGGAAATCAACGAACTGGGAGGCAGCTACACGAGGGTTATCCTTAGTGATTCCATTAAAATCAGGTTCACTGACGAATTGCACGAAAGTGTCTTTTCTAGTTCGACTAACCACGCGGTAGGGGATAGAGAGATTGTGCGAATCGACAAGGAAGAAAAACCACGTTTGGGAACAAGTGGATGGTTAAATCGTAGTGGCAAACACCTACCTTAGTTCTGTCAGCCATATCAAAATGAACCCATGCTCTTAGTAAAGAAGACTGAATTTTGTAAGCCCACAGATCTAGCTAATATACCTAAGCTGGGATATAAGAGGGTTTTAAGAGGGTGAAAACTAAGACAGCTTTCAGCTGTATAAATTCATAAATTGTATTGACGTTAGAATGGGATAAGCAAATTTACCCTCAGGTCATCACAAATAAAAAACTTAGCGAAACGTACATGATAAAAGTAGCAGAGAATTCGTTTAAAACTGAATTGTTTTCACTGGAAGGCTATACACACAACGTGCAATTATTGATTGGTAACAGATTTTGGCTGTGAAATAAAGCACTTCGAAGACACTGTACATACCTAAAGTATTGAAATTCGAGGTAATGCGTGAAATAGTGATGAAAACACAAATCCCAAAGTTACTTCGGCTACGAATCAAACACATTTTACTATGTCCTTCACTAGAGAAAAAATTCCTGAAAAGCGGCATCTAACCTTTACTCCGAAATAGCCAACTGAAACTGAAGGTAATGGAATCAAGACCTGCTCGCATGTAACAGAAATGAGGTGCGAAGACTCCAGATTTCAACTCATAGGATTGTAAATAATAATTCATAGAATTGAAAACACCCCTCCACTTAGCCCGTCTCTGGCTGCTGACCCGATCAAGGTTATCTGAGTAACGGTGAGCATCCACAAGCTCGGCAAATTGATCACGAAATTAAAAATTAGAAGAAAAAAATTGAAAAAAAAACCTGAAAAAAAAATTAAGAATATCATCTAAAAAGTTAACATGATTGATTAGACATGGTTGGACTTCAGGTTGACAGCTGATTATAAAGTAGCCCGTTTGTATTAAAATTGCATTATATTATAGTGCATTCGTTTCTATTTATCTCTACTCTAGTCAACTGCAAAATTTACGCATTAATATTTGAGGGAAACACAAACCTTTTCTATTAGCTATTTCAACCAATTTAAAGGAAGTTTTCACGTAATTTTAGACGAAGGTAATCTTTAATTTTGTATCACAGCCCATGAAATACTGATAAACACGCTCGTGCAACGTGTGAGTTCTTTCATATTCTTTATTCTGCAGTAAGGTGCAAACGAGTCCTTGACAAGTGATGTCTATAGTGTTAGAATAACTTCCACAAATTGCGATCTCCTCTCGCTATGGCCGCGTTGCAACTGCTACACTCTCGACGACGTGTTTGTACGACCTGATTTCAGGATGGCATGTCGATCTGGAAGCCAGATCATCTTAAAAGTCGCATGTAACTGGGAACCTGCTCTAATTATCCCCACAATCTACTGTGGCCAACACAATGTATCGCTTGTTGGGGTTGAGATATTAGGGCATTGTGGGATGAAAATTACGGCATAAATACGGCATTAATAGCCAACATTTACAAAGAAGTAGCAAATTTTTCACATAAATAATGCCTACAGAATTTTTGAGGGAGTACTAGATTGTTTTTGCATTGATTGAAATGATCGCTGAATTGTAAATTCCACTCGAAAACGTCGGAGGTGCTAAATATGTCAACTGTTCCGAAAGATGTGACTTGATAGCTATAAAGATTATCTCAATCGTAAATTTATTCGCTGAATGCTGAACTCGCCGATTTGTCTAATATGTTTATTCGAAACTGCTGTTGAGTAGGTCATAAATGTATTAAGAACACTTTCTAATTTCTTTAACTTATGAAACATGTCGAAATTTAAGCGAGAAACAAACACTCGGAAACAACACTTATCCCGTATTCACTCAGGGACTGGCTGGTCTCCTGTAATGTACGATGAGACTAAAAACCATCATATGTATTACAAGATATTTGTAGCCCTGAAGTCTTCTCGTAAAGTTAAATGTTGTAAGAATTTACGGAGACGTCAGTACTCATAGAGGATATGCACACGTAGAGGTCATGTTCACTAATGACAAAAATGGTGGATTGATCATTTGAAAATGCATCCATTTTTCATAGATGTCTATAAGAAATTTGATCCGTGGTTTATATCTTCACCAAAGTGAATAAGAGTTTTGATAAATTTTCTATTTTCTCCAGTGCTTAGGAAGAGTCACTTTTTGTTTGATAGCAGTTCATCAAGTAGTAGATACTTTTAATCCTCCACGTAATCGTTTAAAATTGTCCTCTAACGAATTTCACTGGTGTAATTAAGGACTAACTTTGATGATTTTCCGATAGAAATTAAATTTAAACGTTCATTGAAACTGCTGATGTTGTGCCACAATTTTTAAAATATCTTAAGTCAGTTGTGTTTATAAAATTCTAACATTCTTGACACTCCTTAGGCTCTCGTATATATGAGAAAATATAATTAAAATACAGATAAATTGCAATCTCACTGACGCTTTGAAAGGAATTCTTCATAAATATTTATAATTTACTAAACTTATAGCTATAAAACGTAAGTGTTTATTCAGAAAAGAAAAATCATGGGACCACTTTTGGTATGGATATTTAAAAAATACGCGAGCTTTGATATAGTTCCAAATTATCATTTCCTGATTCTACTTCGATTTTCGTTCATATAAATGAGCAAACTTTTATAACATTCGTTGGTAGAATTATTCCTTTTCAAATTCACTACTCGCGTTGATTTTGAGCCCATGACTCCGATGATCAGGCATCATAAGTTTCAGAATAATACGGACTGACTCCCTGTCAAAACTTGGAAGGCCGCTCATCTCTCGTGATTGACCTTGAAATTGCAGTCTAGACTCGCGGCAGGTCGTGCACAACAGCTCGCAGCGAGTGACACACCTCACACCACGACTGTCCACCAGCTACTGACCCGTTTGTTCCCACCTGGTGCGGGGGCCGTACCGCGGTCGAGCTACAAGTGCTGCTGCCAAAAACTTACCGAATAAAATACTGAAAACAGTATCTTCATCTCTGATAGAACTTCGAGCCAGGGCTAACAGTTAAAAGCTAATTTTAAGGGATGCGGAATTTGAGTGAATGAGTCATTGCAAACTTCAAATGATTATTTATTAATATTTCCAATACTGAACTACGGTCTAGAATCTACAGGTGTCAGCAGGATGACAGCGAGAAAACAACGAAGGATACTTGAAGGCCTTGCTGAGAAAGCGAATTTAAATGTAGCCATCACAGCGTTACGTCAAAGCAGTTTTTAGGAAACAAAGTCCATTTATGAGTGAAGGACGCTTCACTTCTCTTACACAGTGTATTAGTGTGCATAGTGTACATTGCTCTAGAAATTTAAATTTGGCAAATTAATACCGTAGACTTTCTCCAAGCGTGTGCTCTAAGTAACTTTGATTTGTGGCATAACTTTGAATTTTTTACAATATCCGCTACGAAAAGTGAGTTTCTACATTGATATTGAGTAATTTTATCCTACAAAAACTGATCACCTTGAGAAAATTTTGCCATTTTCGTAGTAAGGGTTTTTGTTCAGCATTCGTGAGCAGGCAGCTTCATGCTCGTGTAGCATCCGAGTATTTGACTTTGCACTTCTTGCATTTATTCTCGTTCTGCCAGTAAAATGATGAGAAAAAATTTCAATTCACTCAACGTTGCAGAGATAAATTCTTCACATTTTTTAATTCATTAGAAGAAAAGAACCTTATCCCAGAAAAGATTTTTAAAAACTTTCTATTCACTATTTAGCACTATATGCGATCTCACTTCACATACATTTTACTATGAATACCCTGTCGATTACTTTCAGGTACATCAATGTCTAGTGGGGCCTTCTTTGCAATAGATGG
Source organism: Platorchestia sp. MABIK (assembly GCA_014220935.1). Taxonomy (NCBI): domain Eukaryota; kingdom Metazoa; phylum Arthropoda; class Malacostraca; order Amphipoda; family Talitridae; genus Platorchestia; species Platorchestia sp. MABIK. The sequence continues at coordinate 201,466 of JACJUY010000388.1, forward strand.
TTTAACATTAATGTTTCAATGAGAGATATTGTAACTTTCACGAGCCTTGCCTCGAGCAACGCCCGGCCAAATGGGTACACCAGAACACCACTTCCTATCACGAAAGGGGAACTTCCCCCATTTGTTTACATAATGAACTGTTGAGTCTAGCTCTTATCTCACTGAGCTGTTCTTCAGTTCAGCTGTTTTAGTAATCGAGCTCACATTCAACTAGCGTATTTATCACATTCGAGAAATATTTTGCACATTTTTTTTGTTTTCGTTCTAAACTGCTCAGCTGCAGCTCTTATCTCATTGAACCATTCTGTAGCTCGGCTTTTTGGGGGAACCGAGCTCTAGCGTATATATATCAGCATTTCCATTATTTCCATTTCCAGCATTTTCAAGCGTATATATATAGCAGCATTCCACGCAGAACCTGACCGATTGAAAGTTTCATTAAGAGACAGTTTTTGCGTGAAAACTTCCACCCGATATACTTACATAACACAGTTGAACGGAATTATAAAAGAAAAGAAAACGACTTGTTTAAATGCTAAATTTGTAATAATATGTCCACAAAGTAGACCCTTAATGCCTAGTTCTGCTTTTTTTGCTGGCAAAAATGATCATATACATACAAAAGTAAGAAAATCAGAGAACTCGAGGAACTTATCGAATGAAAATTTTATTTTGACGTAAATGGCTATATAGGTGATTCTTCTAATCGTAATTCCTGGGTGTTTTCAAACTACTATTTTGTAAACAAATTGCGATTTATATTTTAATGTCCATTTAGTAACCATATTTGGCTCAATAATGGTACGACCGAAAATTTTCCTTTCTTGTACATCCTAAAATTACATTAAAAATATTTCTCACGATAAAGGATTAAGCGTTTTGTACATTGTTCGTCATTCGTTGTTCAATTGAGTTTTGTAGTAAAATAAGCAAGCAAAATCCATTAGTTTGCACTGATCCGAAGTTAATAAGTAAATGAGATAGTAAAATTCGGAGATTTCACATTGGGCAAATTAATACTTAAATATGAAAGTAAAATCCGTAGATTTTACAGCTTTCGTATTTTATACTTAAACGTGAAAGTAAATTCCGTAGAGTTTTCAGCCTATTTCAGAATATTGATTTGAAATTTTACTAGCTGTTGTTTCCAAAGCCTTCCGTTAAGGATTACCACCAAATTTTTAAAAATGATTCAGAATTTAGTTCTGCTCACAATAATTATTTGTCTTCAAGAATCTCACTCATGTGGAACCTTCAGTCCGAAACTTGCGTTTTTGCTTCGTACGTCTTCAGGTCAGGCGTCAGACGCTGCCGAATCAGAGCCATGTCGTAGTTGTCGTTCAATGCCAAGGTAATTATTGACCGTGACCCGGTAATTTCTGTCCTCATGACAGGACTATTCACTCACAGGGTTATGGTCTGTTTTACGCACAACAATGAAATAGTATAAACACGCAGCGTTGGCGAATATCACATGTTGAGAATGCACTACCGGAGGAATTCCTCTCATTTACAGACAGTTGCATAACATACAAGATTATGAGAGCTGACCCGACAGAAAAAGATGGCCAAATGAAGTTGATAGAACGTAGTACGGGCTAATGTGCCGGGAGACCGTATAGAAATTTGATGAGATTTCAATATTTTGAAATTATCACTATTATGAAATGTTTATCTAAGATATGTTGGTGCTGGGTGTTAGTGCTCTTCTCCCATCGAACGAGAACTTATTGTGCTTCCTTCACTCCCAGCTCTCTGATCCATTCGTAACCTGAGTTAAAAGGAAACAATTTTAAACAATTCATTTACCACAAGCGATGCAGCAATAGATCGTCTCTTAAGTCTAGTACAATAGACACATTTGAGTGTAGCTCCTAGGGGAGTACTTCAGCTTCACACTCAGTGTTTTTAAAATAACGTTACATGAATTTAAATTTAGGTTCAAATTTTTCTTTGGAAAAATTGTAACATCAACACCTCAGAAACACTGGTCTCCACTCGCATCAGTAGGTGACTGGTAACAGCATTTCGTGTCATGAGGAGTTCATGCCAGAGTCAGAGGTGCATCTGGTGATGCTATAACTCACTCTCCACTCGAGGCCGACAAATGGAGCTCAATACCAGGCGAATGATGTGCCGATACCCGGCCGTTGTAATGATTGTCGATGCAACAGTTCCGCAGCACTCTCCGGAGCCTGGGTTGGGGGAGGCTGACATTGTACTTGTTGCATCTCTGCTTTGGATGTATTAATTTGCACTCAAATTACATCATAAAGAGCATTTCGAACTCTCACTTTTGTGTTGCATCTCTGCTTTGGATCCACTAATTTGCTCTCAAATTACATCATAAAGAGCATTTCGAACTCTCACTTTTGTGTTGCATCTCTGCTTTGGATCCACTAATTTGCTCTCAAATTACATCATAAAGAGCTTTTCGAACTCTCACTTTTGTGTTGCATCTCTGCTTTGGATGCACTAATTTGCTCTCAAATTACATCATAAAGAGCTTTTCGAACTCTCACTTTTGTGTTGCATCTCTGCCTTAAATGCACTAATTTGAGCTCAAATTGCACCACAAAGATCATTTCGGACTCTTATTGCAGGGCTGAATTGGGGGGACTGACATTGTACGTGATCCATCTTTGCTCATGGATGCATTAATTTACGCTCAAATTACATCATGAAGAGCGTTTCGGACTGTCATCGCGATGCTGAACTGGGGGAGGCTGGCATTGCGTGTTTTGCATCTCTACTTTTGGATGCATTAATTTACCCACAAATTACGTCGTGAAGGGCATTAAGTATTCGTACTGCGATACTGAATTGGTATAGTTTGACCATTGAGATAACCTGAAATTGATTTTTTTATTTAAACCACAAATCGAGGATAAAGAAATTGTTTTACCCTCACGTACCTCCCTAAAATGGCTCATATTATCACGAGTGGCATCAATATGCTCGAATGGATCTGAAAAGTCCAAGAAAAGCATCATTTTTCCTGACTTAGTGGAGTGCAGAGGCGCTCGCTGCTAGGCGATGGCTCGTGATTTATGAAGAACAAGTTACGAGGAGTTAAACTTACGCTCAATGTGCTTTAATCTCTGATAAATTGTGACACACCTCCAAATCCATAGTGTTTAAAAGCAGTATGAGCGGTAGCTTTTGATCATGATAGCTTTAGCACGCAAATTAGAGCGCTGTTGCGGTACTTCGTGCATAATGTTGGTAACTTTCAATAACATTTTTTCAATAATTCTGAAGTGAAACTTTTGACTGCGGAATCGGTAGGTTAGTATTAAATACAAAATTTATCAGACTGGACTATTTATTTCAGTGTAAATTTTCTGATCATTTAAGAATCAAGTAGAATACTTGTGAAGTTACATGGCAGTAGTCGTTTTCATTCTCTCTTTGCTAATTTGTTTCTTTTTCTCCTTCATTTCAGCTACGCTTTTATTAGTTTCTGCTTCAATTTCATTTTCCACCAGTAGCTCATGTGCAGAGTTTTTTGTCTCAGCCTGTGAACTTTTGAAGCTCTTCTTATTATTATTCTTATTTTTTTCTTCTTCGTCTTTTTCTTCTCAGGTTCTATTGCTAGCCTTCTCATTTCCCGTTAAGATTCCTTCCATTCTTATGAGAGACATGGGGAAATTTTGGCACTTATAATAAGGATTGGATTGTGGAAAACCCAAAAGACTTTTTGATGTTTTCTTAGGCATTGGTTCTTTCGGAATCCTGTGTGCCTCTGAGCGTAGCACCGGCAATTTTAAAGTAACTAGTTGCTTAATTTTTGTAGTTCTGATGGCTCTCTGAAAATTTAAATTTTTGTCTTGTGACTGCCAGTATTACCGCTCTAATACAGCAACAAATGAATGGCTTGAAATTTGCAAGTGAATAAATAAATATAACAAATATATAAACACACAGGGACAATTATACCCTCGTGTTAGTAATGAATGACTATGATTAAATAATAATTTCACTTCCCAATTTGCAAAAAAATTATCCCTTGTTTTTACCTTAATTATGCTGCGCACAAATGTTAGGGAAGATTGTAAGACGCTTTGCGTTTCTGGCAGTGCTGTCAGCAATCAATACCACACATTGATAGCCGTTGTGTGTTTGTTTGTATCCATCGCATTCCACCTTTAACACTTTGACTGCGACGTGTACCACCTGCCGTACACAAAGGAATTTTCGCAATGCTGCTAATCGACAAGTAGTCAAAAATTCAATTTTCATGAAAACTAAATGAAAACCAAATGAAGGCACAATACAGTTAATGTTTACTAATTTCAACATTATTAACGACAATTGACAGTCAAAGTGTTAATAGGGAATTGGGAAATATTGAAGGGAATCTACCCATCGAATATTTCGTTTGTTCTTACACAACGAGAAGTAGTGGAAAATGATGGACAGACTTCACTATTTCACTGGTATAAGTATCATACTAAATTCCTGCGAGTTCTTCAGATGAATGAATATATTCGTTTGGTGGCTGCATCTGAAAGACCAATATTGGAGAACTTTAGGAAGTGGTGAACAGAATTATAAATAAAAATCCTCTTGATTAAATGTATTCCGTGCTTTGTCGAACGTTATCGAATGCCATCAAATTTGACGGGCTGTGAATGCTAGAGAAGTAATGATAGAGAATTTCCTTTTCTTTACCTTATTAACAGTGTTCTGATGTCATTCTGTATCAGATAATCCCCTTCCTACATATTCTTATCAGTTTTTGATGTCATTCTGTAACAGATAATTCCATTTCTTTATCTCCTTATCAGTGTTCTGGTGCCATTCTGTAATTGATAATCCTGTTCCGTAACAAATAATTCACTTTAGTTACTTATTGTATTTACACTGCTTTATATGTCATTCTACATCCTTTCATCTAACTTACTAAAATAAAAAAATTATATTACTGCTGTATTGATAACGACATGCGTTAAACGTTTCCTCTTGTTGCATTCTGTATCCCTTTTCTTTCCTTTTTTTATTCATTTAGTTTTATTTCTTTAACATTCGTTAAAAACTCTACTAAATACACAGCGTGTCACGTCTCATTTTATTCATAACTATATTGTATGATTTCGATTCCAAATCTTGAATGAGCGTCATGATAAGAAAGTCAGTGACTCACAGTCAATCACCATGATCCCATATTATTTAAAAATCAAGGCATCTTAGTCTAACTTTTTCACCACCTGCATGCATTTTTTTGCCGCCTAAGCGACTTAATCGCTTAAATCGCTTAGGAGGCAAAAAACATGCATGCAGGCGGCGAAAAACTTAGACTGGGATATGTCCATAAACACCTCCTTATCTACTCTGCCAACGTTAAAGGCATGATTGCCTTCCTTGTATGCTATAAATCACAGGATGCGCTCCGACGCGACGCTTCAACGGCAGCTGCCACGAAAAATTTCTAGTTGAGCGATCTCTATTGAGGATTGTCCCCTGCGCCACTACCTGCCTTTCCCCGGACTTGCATCGCACATCCAGGTCTCGTCTCACTTCTTGCATCCGTTCTGTTCTCACACATGCGTGCAGCTGAATCAGGCTTTTATCTTGAGGGATAAATATTTGGTGCGACACAAAATGATTTACGATATTTTCTAATTGTGTTTCGACATTATGTTGAAATATTCAGTACTGAATATTTGATGCGACACAAACTATTTTTCTTTGTTTTCTAAATTTTTTTCGACAGTGTGTTGAAATGATGGACGAAAGTTTGACCGGAGCAGTTCATGAACGAAGATATTGACTCCAGTTTTTCTATAAACTCCATCTGAAAAATTAAAACTTCTATTCATGTATTTGTAATTTTTGAAAAAATAACTTTGAAAAACGCGAGCTGTTTCGGATCAACACTTCCAACAAACGCTTTGAATATGCCAGCCAGAGAATTTCATTCAATTTTCTCCTGAAATGATGCACGAGTATCTTAAATTTTATGTGTTCGCTTTTTGTCATCAATGAAACCACAACATTTTTAACTAAACATTTGAATGAATATAATTTGAGCTTTACAGGAAATTGTAGTGAAATCTTGATAAAAACTCTCTAAAGTAATATTTAATGAGAGTCCTTTTACAAAACTGCAAAACTTAATTTTTTCTCAACTGTGCTACCTACGGCCTTGAGAAGGCGACGGTGTAAATGTATGTACGAGTGGTGAGTGGCTCGTGCTTCAGTTAAATATACATTACACAGTTAAATACACAGTTAAATATGAGCACATATACTTCATATTACTCGTGCTTCAGTTAAATATACACTATTCAGTTAAATGCACAGTTAAACATGCGTACTTATGCTAGTTCTTTTGGTCGACACGGAGACTTTTGAGAGAGCTCACACTACCTCACCTTGCACAGAACAAAGCCGGCACCTCTGCGAACATCGCCCCGTATTCAGGAGTCCGACACAAAGGAATTTTTTGTTTTGTTTTCTCGACGGCAAAGGTCAGGAGCAACTCTTCGAAATGATTTCCTGCGCTCTAAGTCTCCCGCTTCATTTTAAAGAAGTAGAACTTTAGTTGTTAGCGTTCGAGAAGTTGAGTTTTACTCAGCTTGTGCTGAACTTTTCTCTTATTCGGAAGTCGTTAAGAACTCTTCCCAAGATGGTCAAACGTGTAATATCACATAGGTTAAGTATTTCCCTGTGTTCGCACGCCTTCAGTCTTTTCCTCCAATGTGAAATGTGCGCCGAAACTTAGTAGCTCAGAAGTTGGAGCTATTTCTATTTTTGCATGCCATGCATTTTGTTCGTGTTTTATACTACTTCACCGTGGTTCCTGATGCCCATTACTTATCGTGTTTAAAATTCAGTAAAATTCGTTATAAAACAGGCGCCCCTCTATTTTTAGGTGGTTCGTGTTGTGAAATACTGCAATTGAAATGTTTTCTCCCTTATACAGTTCCATTTAAATTAGAAATAGAAATATATAAGTAGTTTGCCTTTTATTTTTTCATCCGTTTTTTTAATTTGACACGATCATTTATAATTTAAATTAGAAAGTTTCAACTGGCTGTGCGCAGTAGATTTTCGAACCGCACACTTCTCCTGTAGGCGACACAATTTCCTGGGCATCGGAGGAAGAACAAGGCGACCTGTCATTAATGACAGACTCTGTTGACTGTTCGTCTTCACAGTCACTGTGCAGTACCGTGTCATTTATCACTGTTAACACTTGAACACTGTATCTTGCTGCAGTGCTGCGTTATTTACCACTGTTGTAACCGCTCGAACACCGAACCTTGCTGAAGTGCTGATGGTGCATTCGGCGCGTTAGGAAGATTCTTATGCATTTGGAGAAATTCAATTTTAAATCTTTTTTGTAAATGAATTCTATTAGTGTGCGACATGACGATACAGAATAAAAAAGCATTCCAGCAACGAAATATTTACTTTTGTAGAATTTTGGACTGGAAAGTAGAAAAATAAAAGAAAGAAGTAATTTAAATAGGTTCGCATTGAATTAATTTCACATACGGTAAATTTGAAGGGATATTTTTAAAGCTTCCAAATTAATGTTTCTCACGTTTATTCACTAATCTTATAGTCCAATGGCTGGCTGCGATGGTCAAGCTAGATTCATATGACGCTAACAATAAACAAAGTAATTTTGCAGGGCAGCTGCTCCTCTAACATTCGGCTGATCTTTGAAATCTCGCTATCACAAGGACAAGCTAACGCATTACCCGGCTACAGAACAACGTACACGACAAGCTCTTCTCCGGGACTGAGTGAAGAGCGCTGCTCAACGGAGATCACATTTTATAGTACTTCTTACCGATGAATTTCGAATGAAGAGGAACGGCTATGAAGGCAGTAAAATAAATAACATTTTCCCAGTGCACAAACCTGAAGCTTTGATTATTCTTGATTTTAAGCGTGCATTGCTTGGAAAAATCAGATTATCGGGCGGACAGGGACATTTTAAGCCAATGAAGTGAATCTAAATTTTCTAATATGTATTACAAACATGTAAAAATGATGGGTTTATCAATAGTGATGGCAGAATATCAATCAAAGTGATCCTGATTGCCTTCAACAGCAAAGAAAACATTGAACCTTCATGAGATATTTTTGGCACCCAAATGATTTTATTTTTAAAGCTATCTTTCCATCAACACCCAGTTGGAGTTGAAAGAATTTACTCGAACATAGTCAAGTCGTGATCGAAATTACTATGAGACAATTTATTCAGAAAACAAGCTTTGATTTCAAATCATTTAAAGCTCGAGCTTGTGGTCTAACATAGTTCAAATTGGCCAATTACATAGTTCAAATTATTTCAAGTCCGAGCTCGTGGTCTAACATAGAACCGTCCGGAGAGCAATAAATTCGATAAGGTTGCGGTTGACGGCTTGAAATACTGGCCACATATCAGAGCTGGTGAACTGGCTTATCTTTGTTGTATGGTCGTTAAGTGGTATTAGGCGGGCCGCGACGGGCTTATGGCAGGCAATTTAAGGATAGTCTCGTCTGAATCTCTGCTCTGCGTATCCCGTATACAGCTCTCCTGAGTCGCGTTTCAGGGTCCAAGTATACTGGACTGGAATACAGGGAGGTCATTGCCTAGAGAGGGACGTTTAATTTAAGGACAAGGACAATTTCACAGGCGCGTGCAAGCGCTTCCTCGAGAGGGTCAGACTCGTTCCAGCAATGCACTTGGCCAATTAATCCTGTCAATTGTTTGCTCTTAAAAACGAAAATTTAATTAATTAAAAGTCAAGATAAGAGATAAAAATGAGGAGTGAACAGATTTTATTTGGATTGTTACGAAATCAAACGCGAGTGAATGACAAAAGTTTTAGTGATGTACTTTTTTCGAATTGGAAATTTTATTTCTATGGTTTAGAAATACTAAGAGTTTTATTTTTTCCGACTTGTTCCGTATAGCTCACAACATAATAGCTCTAAAAATCTCACCAGTATTTTGTGGTTACTTTACTCGTTGAGTATAGTTTGCTCCCGCGTAGTCCTGGGATCAAAACTATAGAAACTATTTAACTAAACTAATTACATGAACTTAAACCAGATAGCAGCTGAATCGGCGCCGCGAGACGATTTCATTCCCGTTTGTGTAGGAATGAAAAAGTTGTGCCTGTGAGCTAACAGTGAACTATTGAACGTCATTTCATTCTTGAATTTCCACAAAATTTTCTTACTTCATGAACTTCTCATGAGTTTGTACTCAGTCCACAGGTTCTCTTGAAGTAACGTAGTTTTTATCACATTTTGGGAATTATTTCCTGCCACACATGCTATGATTTTTCAATAGCAATACAAACTTTACAAAGGGTACAAGCTAAAATTACACAAAATTTTCCTGTGATACACTCGCATTTCACAATATACTGATCTTTCTACCTGATAAATCCAGTTGTAAAAATTGAAACAATTGTTTGACAGTTTATTGAAAATTTTAATCAATTATTTCGTAGCCCAATACGATGGTCTGGCACCCTAACCTTTCGAAGCCCACCAATGCATCATTCACTTTTAAATTGATAAACATGATGTTCATGTAGAACCCATAAAACCGACGTTAGTTTTTGCACTCTTTTTTAGTGAATACTGTTCAGATTGAGTCACATATTTCTCTACACTACTTTAACAGCTGCATTTGTGTTAAAAATGTAAAATGAATCCCATTGTCATTTTTACTGATTGATCCTAAGCTTTTTAATCTCAATTTGATACGGTATTTATTTGCTCAAAACAATCCTACTTTAACAGCTGCATTTGTGTTAAAAATGTAAAATGGATCCCATTGTCTAATTTACTGAATGATCCTCAACGTTTTATTATCCATTTGATACGGTATTTATTTGATCAAAACAATGCTCTGTTGAAACACGAGCCGTCCTCCTGTGCAGTACAACAGAGCTGAGTGTTTGCTTTGTGCCTCAAAGCGTTGCACGTTTGCAATATAAGCACAAGGAATAGCAGAATCTAGACTGTGAAACCCGAGTGAGAGTGCTCGCAAGCATTCACCTTTTGCAACAAATAACTCAAGACTCTGCCTCTAAATGGAGTCTCGCAGCACAAAGACCCTTGCTGAAGAGGAGAGATCTCCAATTCTGTAGACTCTCGTCAGCGCTCTGTAATGAGTTGAGTGTATCGTCACGAATAGAATGGAAGCGTGAGCATGTACTGAGGAAAATGCAAATACCTTCCTATGCTCATGAAAAACGACGTCAAAATTATAATTGGCCTGTGCTTTTTCCCATGATCGATAATACGCGTAATTGAAAACAATGAGAAATCTCTTCTTTCTTGTCCTGTTGGGCAATAAAAATGAGCAATGACAGCCCGTAATTACGAGCAGGAAATGGTGGAAGACAGCGATCCTAATTTTTTTGCTGGAAGGAATCTTGTCTTCAGCGCCTAGTGCGCAAGGACGCAAGAAGAGGTGCCTAATGTCATTTTTAATCTATCCCATCGCTCATATTTCTGTGTTCAGTAGCTGAATTATTACCCGAAGAGTAAAATAACGCTATTTTTACCACTTCTCCTGGAATTTTCAGAGACCCTCAAAGCATTGTTTTCTGTCCACATATATGTAGATTATAATAGGTTCTCGCTGCCATACAGGTGAATAGGCGATGTTTAAAAACAAACGACTCTCATCAGAGCATATCTAACGCTCGCTCTCTTACTCACGATGTATGATCTCAAAACACACGCATCTCAGAAACTCACAGCTGGCCAGACAAGTCAACAAAACTAAGATGCACTTATACTGAACGTGCTGCGCGCAACTCAGGCGATACAGCGAAATCTATAATCTTTTCAATTCTAACATGCCCATTCTAGGATGGCTTATACGAATTTCGTTCAAACTAATGACTTAAGCAAAGCATGAGAAGAGAATGAAGAGACATGAATTGAACTAGGGTTGCGGAGTCGGAGTCGGGAGTCAGAGTCGCCGGAGTTGCAAGTTTTAGGGTGGAGTCGAAATTGTTTTTCCGAATTTGGTGGAGTCGGAATCGGAGTCGCCAAATTCTGAAAAGGTGGAGTCGGAGTCGTAAATTCATTCCTCCGACTCCGAAATCCTGGATGGAACACAATTTTCGGATGCCAATCACATGGAAGGAAACAGCAAAGGACATTCACACAACCTCCCTATGAATAAAATGGTTGACCTGACTCAGGCCTACAAACCGATTTGTCAAATACACCAGCCAAATGACGAACATCAAAAGACACGGGCTGGCAACGTGCAGAGCATCCAATAAAAAAAACATAAGTTATTTATCAATCCAATCGCACGATAGCTTTGTTCTCAGCAAAATTTCGAATGGAAGAAATCTCCCAGCTGAGTTTACCTGAGAAGGCACCGCAATGGTGCAAATCCTTCAATCTATAAAAACGGTGACGGGTCAATTAATTCCGCCGGAGAGAAGCTGTAACCACACCTTGAAACAAAGCTATAAGACAGAAAATTGTGGCACTCCATCTAACAAAGAACAGTTATCGAGATTGGTATCGTTTATGGAAACAAGGCCAGTACAGCAACCGGCGACGTTGAAATTTATGTTTTACTCAACAATATTCTCAATTTTTCTCTTGAAACACAAACCGTAATAGAAAGAAAATTTAATCTTACTTACATAAAAGGGGCGTCTATATAAAGTCGAGTTCTTTGGAAATAAGTTTGCACATCTTCTAAATATTAATTCTCTCTACAGCACGTCCTGGAGCCATAGAAAGAATATTATAACATGACCTCTTCATCACGACTTTGGACCTCAGAATGAAGTTGCAAAAGAGACGGGACAAAAAGGAGATCTTCATTTCATTGATTTTGTGTTTCTGTATTGTGGCTCTATCACTATGAATTAATAGAAGTGCGTCCTATATTATGTAAGGTCGCCACTGATTATACCAGTGCAAAGGTGTTTACCAGTTTCAATTAGAAGTGAAGCTAATGAGGAACAAAAAAGTCCAATAATGCTTCATTATATTGTAAAATTATGCCAGTTACACTACATCATTTGTCAACTCAGTGCCTGACGCCATCCCTGGTTCTGTTGAAAAAATAGACTCCTCATAAGTGTCAGGCAGTAGTTCTACAGAAGACTAAAGAGGTACCGAACCCGAATCCACCTGCTATAGAGCGAACTCTCCCCTGTAGTGCCAAACAGTGGCAGATTTTAAAAATTCACAATTGCAGCACACACAAAAATTATTTATTCCGTTATGTACCATTCAATTCTAACCTATCCTAAATCATTAGGTTTAATTTATTCAAAAGTTACGGTATTCAATTTCCCAGTATTTATTTACTGTAAATAAAAGGTACGCATTCACCGTGCCAGTATAGCAGGCATTTATTATTCCGATGGTCAAACTACATTGCATACAAAGCTCCGTCTTTCTTGTAATGAATATTGAGCAGTACGAAGCTGTGCTGCTTTCCTCAACTGCACACACATCGTTTCACTGGCAGTGTTGGCTGGATAATTTCCTCTTACACAGATGGGAGAAATGGATTTCAGGACAACATAGCGAAAAAATTGAAAATTTCCCATGGCTTGATTCCTATTTTTATTCGAAAATGTATTGTTTGGCTCGCGTTCCCAGTAGAATGGAGTTTTCCAGCACGCGGTCCGATACTGCATGTGAGAAATGAATGCTAAATTATTTTACCGCTCTCCATATTACCCTACCTTCTCTGTGCTTTTCAATTACACTTTTATTCAGTGGCGAAAATCTTTAGTTGATGTAGAGAAAATGCAACTTTTTAATGCTTCCAAAATTCCCCACAGATAGTTCTTATCATTCTACTGCAAAACAGAGTCAGCTTCTGAACATTTCTAGCTTATTTGAGATACACAAAAACTTCAGGCTCAAATGCAGTTGTTCTTACCGCGCTCAAAGAACTGTCTCAAAACGAAAAATTGCACATTTACTTGACTTCTCTTTTTTATTTTTGTTGGTCGAAAGATTCATTGGAAATGTTTTCTTTTTCTGTTCCTTGTTTAACTCAAACTTTTTTGCTTTCTCATACATAGAAACTAGTGAAAATATGCTTTGTGGCTATTCTGATGATAAAATGAGTTGACGATTGTACAATATCTTCAGTTTTCCATTATTCCCTTGGTTAAGCTCTCTCTGGAACTTCACGCTAACAATGAAATCATTTATCCAGATTTTGATTTTTCTTGAGTTCTTAAACCTGTAAGGTATACAGAAGGCACTCAAAATCGTTTGAAGTTACGCGCAGTCAGTGAAGTTATAACAATCTAGTTTGCCTGAACCGTCGTTTGTAAACGCACGAACGCAGTCATTAAGCGATATGAATGTAGTCGTTTGTTACCGGGCCAGCAGTGAGTTTTTCGATATAAGCTCAGACAAGTCAAGTGCTTCAGATCCCTCTAGTTGTCGGCGGTACTAGAACGAAGGGTATTACAGCTCGGCAAAGCTGCCTAGGGTATCAAAGTGCAGACCAGTGGTTCTATTGGTCTTACTGAGAAACACTTCTACCTTTGTTACCACTGGTTGAAGGAGAAAAACGCTGACAGTTTTGTGTTTAGTGCTACTGCACTAGCAGTGTAACGTGAAAGGGCTAAATAAACTACTGTTAAATTCAATGAACCAAAAAAATATCTACGTTGAAGGGCTCAAAACATAACACAAATTATAGCAAACAACCCCATGCAAAAACAAACAATTTGAAAAAATTGGGCGCTTGAGTAGTTCTGACGCTTCATTCTGAGAAAAAATGGTTGACGCACTAAAAACTGTATTTCACATTTGCTTCCAGGTCTGGGATAGGATCTTGTCAATGCAGTATTCAGTTTAACTTACCTAAGTTTCTGATCCAGCAGGATACGAAAGTTTCTCATTTGGGCATGTGTTGCAGTTGTTTGCAGAATTTTTTTACATTTACCGAACAAATGGTCACTGTGTATAAGTATAGCAGCAAAAGGTTTGAATTTTCAAGGCCCAGTTCGTGTACATACCAAAAAAAAAGCCGATTGACCTTTGGAAACTCAGTTGAGTTACGTGGAAGCAACCTTTCACCATAAATAAGTTCAAAAAATTTTCAACTACTGTCGAAGATAAAGCCAATGCATTTACAGGAATATTGATCACAAGCAAAAAATTTTAGGCAGTAGACCGGAGAAGAAAACTAAGTCATTTAACTTTGGAATTTGGATTAAGTCAACTCGCAATGAGCAGAAATTGAAAAAACTCGTAACAATTCTCTTAACTCCGCTACATCTGGCCGTCTGCATCGAGCTCTAACTATTTAGAGTTACAATTTCAAATCATTACAAGACAAGTTATTGTCGGCTTATGACTTCCAAAAATTAGTGCACACGCTGCATTAATGTGATACTGAAGCACCGAGAACACTTAATGTGAGCTACGAGCCACAGCTCGAGTCTGGTGATGCCATTCCTGTTGCATTAGCAGCTGTGCCACGGACAGGCATAACAAGAGAGTGGGTTGCATCCCGCATAATTAGGCGCGATATCCTGGTACCCAACACCCTCACCATCTCCTTGAGGCTGTGGCTTAACATTTAGAACTTCGCCGCCTACATAAACAGAATTTTTATTGTGTTTCATCAACAATCGTCATCTACTATTTGTTGCACCATCTCTTTGAGGGTGTGGCCTAACATTTAGAGGTTCGTCTACATAAACAGAATTTTTATTGTGTTTCATCAATAATCGTCATCACTATTTGTTGCACCATCTCTTTGGGGCTGTGGTGTGATATTTAGAACTTCGCCGCCTACATAAACAGAATCATTGTTTTCCATCAATAAAGATATCATCATCATCTACTATTTTTGCACCATCTCTGAGGCTGTGGCCTAACATTTAGAGCTTCACCTGCATAAACAGAATTAGTGTTTTCTATCAATAAGGATTTCATCGTCGTTTACTATTAGTTTCCATTCTAATTAAGCGCTGTGATTCCAATATATTTTCCTATGTTCTACCCACAGAATAAAAATAATAACATTTATTATTTCCTCATGCTAAATTTAATTAACTGCATTGATCCCATTGTTCACTCAATTTTGAATCGACCTGGTCTCGTGAACTTCGTACCTTAAAATTTCCATTTTTGCTCTATACTTTGATGCTAAGCAATCGTCAGTGGGACCGAAACTAGCACTTCGAGTCCACATTGGTAGATTCCAAGGATTTCCGTTTTAAGTGCTTTCATAAAAACATTTGCCACTGAGGCGCCATTGACGGTTTTGCCTCAATGAGTCATTGATGTTTTTGCTGTTTGCTATCATTGATATTATGAACTCCACCCTGTTCATCTTCATAGAATAATTTCATGAATCATTTGCGAATTTTCTTGGCTAATTTTTCCTCTTCTTTTCTCAAGTAGTCCGCATTAGATTTCCATTAGTAATGTTTCAGAAGCTATTGCCATAATATGCAAGTATTCCTACCACATTCTAATCATTTTGCGCACATTTAAATATATTTTTATGACCAAGAATATTTCTAAGATGAAAAATATACCTTACTTTTTACTGCATCAACTTCAGGACACTGATTTACAAGCAGAAATTTCCCAGTTTTTTGGGGACAAACTAAACATCCTGCGAGCCAGTTAGCCATGCTGATAATTAGCTGCGGTTAATCTCAATTATGTTTTACTTCGAACTAGAATTTCTCACATCGAACTTCTCAATAATACATTTTTAATCATGGAGCTGCTAATCATTTATATTTAAATGTTGTAACTGAAACTCATTTTGCTTTAGAGTGAAGTTCCAGTTCTGGAAATTCCAAGCGCTCACGTAGCATTTGCTTATTTGGTTATCATTTCACCTGAATTTTAAAACTTGCTTTACTTACCAACAGATTTTCTCCTCTTGCTCTGGGTTCTGGAAGGTCTCAATCAATCAAATACTGACTAGAGCGTATAGTAAAACTCAAGAATCGGAGGCGTGAAACTATTCTATACGCCTGCAATTAGTGCTCGTCTCAGCAAAAAAATTTTCGTTTCAAATTCTTCTTCTGCTCATTTGTGATAACCCCATCTTGAAAAAGAAAATACTCGTACCTACACAGAGTTATTCCAGAGTTCACGAGTCAACAAACAAATTTGTGCATGCCTTTCAAATCCTTTCAATAATTGGTGGCCATGTTCTGACGAGAAAGAATTGTCTGAACTCCACAACCAGTTTTAATTTGCCTACTCCTGAATTGGAGTTTCAGATGGTGCCTAACTCGAAGAGGCAGATTAAAAGGGCCTAGCCTCGTGAGGTGCAGTAGCTCAATTGCCGCTCTCGGCAGCAAAGTTGCCACGCCGGGCCGCTATGACCTCGTCAGCCAAATTACTCAAGCCAAGAAGGAATGGGCACTGCGTGCATCAATTATGTTTTCCAAAGTCTTCTCTGAAACTGAAACACACGCAGGAGGATTTCATCTTCATAAAATTAGAGCTCAAAGTGTTAAAGTGCTATTACTCTTTGGACTGTTTGGCCTCTTTAACGCAACTGGCTCGGGTTTATGAGAGTATGAATTTTTTTTACAGCATGTGTTGTGGTCAAAAGGTTGATATAGACATCTTCTTATCTTCTAAGGACTATAAGCAATATGATCAAACAAGCTTGACAATGCACATATGTACATGAACAAAAGCACAATCGACGTTTACTCCTTGGTACCATGAGGGTAGTAGAATGAAATGAACATTAAAGAAGGCGTATCAGTTTCCTCGCATTCGCGGTCGTTTAAGTTAGAAAGGGCAATGCCAATGTCAGGGAAATTTCTCTAGATTAAGGACATGTGTAAATCACATAGCGGTGCGACCCTTTTATACGTAAATTGTAGTGTTCTTCCAGCGGCTTAAAACCTGATACAGTTGTGCTTTGTCTGTCGTACCCCTCAGTAAGTATAGTAATCTGCTAGTACTTTCGAATATTTGTTCATGACTTATCTTTGCCACCTAACGAATTTTTGAGAACTGAAATTATTACAAACATTGTCACTGGTTACTTTCATAAAGTTGTCAATGTTTTTTCTCCGTTGTTTCTGGTTGGATTATTAGGTCTGGCCTGCCTAGTACCATACTTTGTTTTTTTCTTACTAGGAATCTGTAGCAAACTTTAACTCTTGAAATCCCAGTAATATCTTCTATGCCTGTTTCGTCTACTCCTAAAGTTATTTCCGGACATCCGATTAGTTACTATTTATTTTTTTTTGTTGATTCGTCAACAGCTATTTATTTCCTTAATTCATAATAATTATATAATATACTACTTCTGTTTCTTTTACCTTGATCCCCCATAAATAAAGAACCTGGTATCCTGACAGCCAACTTACTACCTCTCGGTTCTCTGAGTCAAATTATTAACGCGACAAGACTGAAGCAAACCTCACACGCACGCAATTAGATCCTTCGGCCAACTCGTAAATACTCTAGTCAATCAGGACTTTATACCGAGACAAAAAAACTTTATCGAAAATTTCATAATCTATCAGCGTTGCTGAGGAGCACGACAAAAGTGTGTGGTCGGTTATTCCAAACGCGTTCTTATTCAACACAAGTATGAAAAAATTCGTGTTCATCCAAGTGGAGGTGATTCAAATGCTCCGACTTGTGTGGTTAATAAGAAATCGAATGACCATGAGTGAATGAAAAGTATCGATTTAAAACCTTAGATATATAGAATAGAATATAGAAAGTTCCGTAGAGTGCATCTTGAAGCGTGCGGTACATTAAGTTCCCAGTATAGAGGTATGCATTTATGTACATGTTAAATGTACCTTGGTGTTGATCATTTTATTTATTCCATCTTAGTCATGACTGTCCGGTGCTGATAATTGTGATATCATAATTATTGAACATAATTACAGTGTTGCAGCTAGGATATTGTAATTACTAATGTAAACTAAGAAGTTACAGCTAGGATATTGTAATTACTAATGTAAACTAAGAAGTTACAGCTAGGATATTGTAATTACTTTTGAAAACTAAGAAGTTACAGCTAGGATGTAATTACTTTTTACAACCACGGTGTTGCAGCTAGGATATTATAATTACTTATTTATAATTACGCTGTAGCAGGTGGGATTTAATAACTACTTATTTATAATTAAGCAGTTGAAGGGGGGATTTAATAATTACTTATTTATAATTACGCTGTTGGAGCTAGGATCTGGTAATTACGTTATATTATCTTAGTTCCCGTGCTTGTTGGTGTCCTATTTAGCTCTCGTGAATTAAACGACATATTAATGTCCATAAATACTTTCTATCTGCAAAATATGAACACCAAAATGTCATTCCGGTTGATCGGCTTGAAAAACTTAAATTTTTCCTCAATTATGTAGAGCACATTTACTGTTATTAATCAGCGAGACAACATTGATCGTTTGAGGAATGCATGCATGAAAGTAAATATTGTGGTTCACAATTTTTCCGGAAGTGTCCAATTTACTACAATACTTTATCAAGTATAGTTTTACGTTTAGGTGAGAAGAACAATATTTAACTTTCAAATAGTACCGTAATAACATGCATGGTAGTGACCTCTCTAAAATGACCGTACCGTAGTGACATCGTTGTGGCCTCTCTAAAATGACCGTAGCGTAGTGACACCGTTGTGGCCACCCTAAAATGATCGGAACCATACCATTCGGGAAGTTTCGCTCGCACCTACACCTCGGAAGTGCGGCCAGAGGGCTGGCGGTCCGCGTTACAGCTGCAGTGTCCGTCCGTGCGTTAAAGTTGCTGGCCCCGCCGATGCCATCACGACAACACCAGCGCACCGAGCTCTGTTTGAATTCCTTCTCTTGCTGCCGCTCCGTGCTCTAATGGAGACGTTAATTTAGACGGTTTCCTTGATGAAACTTTGAGAACGTGTCTGTTGGGGATGCTGCTCTACTTTAGGAGAATCTGTAACTGATTAATATCTAATTCTGTGGTTAAAAGCGCTACTTTTGATATCTGTTTGGTTGCTAGGAATGAGTAAGGGTATCGAAACCACATGAAGATTCTCGCGTTTGGGACTCGGATGCTAAAATAAGGATTATGATATACACCAGCCCTGAAGGCGTGCATCACTTTGACTGTTGAACAAATTTTTAAGCATACCTACTACTTCACAGCTTCTACAATTTAGCTTCTATAATTTTTATACTTCTACAGCTTCTACAATTTTGTTTTACTTCTACTGCAGCAGCTAATGTGTGGTCAGCGAATACGATACAAATACACCCTAATAGTACAATGTTTTTACACCTTCCATTATAAATTTTCGAAGAAAAAAAAATAAAGAATGCTCTTTCACTTGAACGCCATTGATTTAACGAAGAATAAGTAATGATTCCGAAATCATTTTCGTAGAATCGGTTCAGTGGTTTCCTGCACGAGCTGTGTTTGTACTTCGGTCATCTTGCAGAGCCTCCGAAGCAGAATGTTGACTTTACTCAATTAGCTGAATCTCCGTGTACTGAACCGATGCCTTGAGTCAATCCAGACTTGCTTATAGTGATTGGATTTCGCAAATTCATGTATCAAGGCGTTCAGCTTCAATATAGCAGTATGAGCTCAGGCTGTTCATTTACGTCATGCAATCTTAAGGAGAGGAATGACACACACAAGTCAAGTAGAATCTAAACCTACTGGGTTAAAGTGATGGGTCCATAATGAGCATTTTAACTGCTGCTAAATTCTTCAATGTTTATGGTAAAATTGTTTTCGTTTCTTCTGGGAGCGTTTTCTGAGAGGAATCATGTGTTTAGTGCTTTTATTGGTTGTGCTATAGTTGACAGGTTTTAATTACGCTTAATTTTTATCATTTACTTAAACTGGCTTGAATTTAGCTTGGATTCACGTTTTGTATTCTTGAAATTGTCATGTTAATTCTACTAAAGGCTAGCGTATGAATCATGCATTTCTCTTGGTGGCAATGTGCTCAGTTCATTCTGTAGCAGATACGTTTATCTCACAACTGCTTCCAGTGAATGCGTCGTATTCCCTTTGTATATCATTTGAAAAAGTTGACATTTCCAGAACGAATTCTAATAAAACATCAGCAATTGTGCATTCGTTCATTCACGGATGACAAGCAGGCATTAACGAATCCTGACAGGGCTGTACATCAAGCCCTTTTACTGCAAAGTATATTTTGTCTTAATTACTCAACTTTTTCCCGTAAAATTAGGTACAGAACCAAATCACCATTGCCAGAAGAGCTATTTCCTGAAGCTTTAACGTCATTCATCAAGATCTAAGGACAAGACTACGAGCAAGATTCTAAACTTGCCTAGAAGCGCAGGTTCCTTAGGTGATCCGTCTCAACTTGCTGTTGGAAGCCATCTCTCTTCACGACACGCCGGCGAGCATCCGTGATGATCCAGCATTCCTCGCATGCGCAGCACAATGCTAGATTGGCAAAGTTAGCTGGCGGATGCCACCATCATCAAAGTAGATGACTTTTGAAAGTCTTTCGGCAGCCAGTTCTCCCAGACCATCAATCTTATTTTCATGGAAGTGTGGAGCGTTTTTTCAGGCGTTCATGTTTCTTAACATTAATGCTAAAAATGTTTAACACTTTGGGGTGCAAAAAAACATGAAACTCTGAAATTTGCGACTATCAAAGTTGTTTCGAAAATACATTTCTACTCGCGTGTAGATTATTTGCATGCAATCGAAATCAGTTCGTTTGATACTGCTTTTAAAAAACATGGGGAAAATTTCGTAAGATGTTTAAAATGTCCTCTCTTAAATTGAAAACGTACTTAGAGCCCTTCTTCTATAGAAATATTCTTATTACGGAGGCCAACAAAACAAAGTTGGCCTGTTTCCTTATTTTTCTGATTTATATCTTACTAATTTTGAATGTAAAGCAACTGATTTGACAAATGGCGAGGAAAAATGTTTCTTAGCTTTAGTTGCTGTAATACGTTCGTACAAAAGATGAAAGTATCTCAATTGAACAGATTAAGCAAGCTGGAAAAGTTTTTTTAGCTTTAGTTTTCACAAAATACAAAAAAATGGAAGCATAATAATTGTTATGACAATATTAATTTAATAATCATTAATCCCAAACGATAATTTAAGAATTTATTGTACAGCTGTTCTCGCAGAGACACTGACCAAAAGTTTGGGTCAAATAGTATATGCATATGCATGTGTCTCAAATTCCAGGAAGGAATTCTGTCATCACCCTTAGAACGTTTATCGGTCCTGTCTCTTCGTACCAAAATATCACTGATATCTGACTGTCAAATACCTTTTCTATGACAAAAGTGTTATTTCACCACAAATGTAACAAAAAATCATCACTGAATTTATAACGCTCTCGTGGTATTTTGAAAATTTTAATCTCTACGAGCACTGATATTTTGAAATTCTAAAAAAGCATAATAAAAATCATAGTCGTATACTATGGTAATGAAAAGTAATGGCTTTTCAAACATGCTGCTCAAATGCACCAGCATTATAAATCGTACACTGTATCAATCTTTACAAGTGTACACTGTACACTGTAGGCTGGTGTGAAGCACAATAAGCTTCTATAATTTCTGTTACCCGCGAAATATTTCGAGTGTTTCGTAGAACCCAGAGCTATAACAGTAAAATCTATAATAATTCTGTAAACCTTATGCTATTCGTACAGAGACTACGGAACCCGGGGAAAATTAAGTTTGCTATTGCAAAGCTCTAGACGTCTGGGCACAATTGAGTTCAAGCCAAGCCTGGTGGTGGCTTAAGCTCACCTGTCCCCTCCAGCTAAAGCAGTGGTTCTTAACCTGAGTTCGGCATTGTACAGTTTGAACACTAATACAGTATGTAGTTATACACATGTTTTG
Source organism: Platorchestia sp. MABIK (assembly GCA_014220935.1). Classification (NCBI taxonomy): domain Eukaryota; kingdom Metazoa; phylum Arthropoda; class Malacostraca; order Amphipoda; family Talitridae; genus Platorchestia; species Platorchestia sp. MABIK. The sequence goes on from JACJUY010000388.1 coordinate 223,296, forward strand.
AATTTGAGGAATCAAATCACACTTTATTTTTACAACTACGAAGGGTTCAGTGAATGCATGTATGGAACTTGTGGAGTTCAGTACCTCCAACAAGGCTAAGAACCACAGAGCTAAAGTGCCCGAGAGAAAAACTAGAATGAATCAGTTTTTGGAGCCCACGGGTGCTGGAACTTCACCCCTCCTGTAAGCGAATGAGCATAATTCAATCCTTTCACTTTGTAAAGAGGACAAGCAAAAAAGAATTTTGATACAATTATCTCGGTGTAGAGGGAGTCCCGCACATTATTAATGGAATCCAAAATGAGACCTGAGCTATACCTGTTCAGATTTTTCAGTGCCGTTGTATGTTATGCAATGGATGGTTGCAGCTGTTAAGAGTTGTGATGATTTCTATGTTCGCTAGTACAGCGATGGAGTTGCTCCGTTAATATTTAGCATATTAACTAGAAATCGACAATTTTAATCGTGCACTGATGCCGATGCTGATTCCTGTAAAATAAAAGATTGATATTCTTGCTGGTACCGTACGATGGGTGCGTCACTACACTCTGCACTACTTAGATGGAGCCACCATGGCGACTTCCATGTATTCCTAAAAGTTACAATATTATTAAAGCGCGCGAGTGCCGTTATTCATTTCATTTCTTGGAGCTGTCTGCCGCAGTCATTCGAGCATTTGATTACATGAACACAGATGTCGTATTAGATGGAATTAAAATGCTTCTACGTATTGGAACTCGATAATGGGAAAGCAAGGAAAACATTTTGATTGATTGAAAAGAGTTGTTACCAACCAAATAATGATCTAAGCATCTAAAACTGTGTGTATTTATGTGAAGCGATGCTCGCAGGTTGGTTGATTCGATGAGTATATGGAGCTTCAGGACGACTGTGTACCCTGTTTTTCGCTTCAAATCCTGTTCACTGTGAGAACTACGCATACAAAATTTGAATTAAAGTACTGAGTATTAGTTGAAATATTCCCTAGAAAATTCCTTTGAAGCATGTAAACTTCAAGAGTTTGAAGGCTGAAGCTTGAGATGTTCAAGTCCTGTAAAGAAATTCCAGGTTCCTTCAGTGTCTCAGATAAATATTTCTTCAGCAACTTTCCATCTTTGGCTCTGAAATAACGCTTCCCACCGCCAAAAAATGCATGCAGGCGGGAGTTTTCAGTGAGCTTATAATCTCCCAGCGCAATCATTGATATTGTGTGTGTTTTACTCGACTACAGATTAAAAATTTCTGAAGAGCGGAAGATTTATTAGCAAGAGCTTGAGGCATATCTCAAGGCTTATTCCTAAATGTTCAAGATTCGAGAAGTCTTGCACTCTTGAAATTTGAGATTCGAAAGACAAATTTCCGTAGGCATCAGAAAAAATCTCCCGATATTTGGTAAACGAATCGGTCGAGTGAAGAAAAAATAAGCTGCCTTCTATTCTGTTCTTAGAGCCGCTGGCTTTCGGAAAACTTCAGCGCTGGATTATGAAATTTTAATAAAGTGGAGATCCTTGTCGAGGAATTTTCTGAAATGAAACTAGCAACGACTACAGCATCATAAAATTGATGTCTTTTCAAGATTAAAATCATCTCTTGTACATTTTTCCTTGGAACGAGTCCCTGTACGAAATACTTTTTTCCCCGTTCAAGTTCGTTACGGATATTTTTCTCAGTAATGCGTCCGAGAAAGTGACACGGTCTTTTACTTTTCAATGAGCATACTATCATTGAAGGAACGGACATGAGTCTGTAAGTTCCACCTCTCAATATGAAATCAGTGATAAAATACGTCAATCTATTATTATTTTTTTAATGAGTGAAAAATAATTATTAAAGAAAGAATAGAATAAAATCCATGAAGCACGAAGAGTGATGTTGAATTAAATCAAAATTAAAGCATGTTCTTCTATATAAATAAATGTATCTATTCATCATGCTATATAATCTGTTTTAAGTACAGGTTCCCATTCTGTTCTACGCTTAGTAGACTCATAGTGCATCAAAATATTTTAGAAAATATTGCAAGCTATTTTCAAAACTCGCTTAGACATCTTATAGGAAGGGTAATCTTTGCTAAATTTTCTTTTCCTTCACGAGACGTGGATGATATCTCGTATAATTTTTGTACCACAACGAGAGAAATTCCAGAAATTCGCTCAGAAATTTTAGAATGAATTTACATTGAAAAATTACATTTTCAGGGCATAAACTCACTTATACCAATCTGAAGCGCTAAAATAGTCTTGCATTTCCAACTGTGTGTCCTACTAGCAGCAATTTGAAAGATGTATGAAAATACAGGGTGGCTCATAAGTAGCGCACCATTTTGAAGGTAAATTTTGAAGATTTATTACCGCAATATACACTGGATATCTGTAGACAGGATACGACATGTAAATAAACTTTAAGAGTTCCTCTATCGTTTGCAATTAACTCTATCGTTATACCTTTCGTTGTTTTTTTATTATTATTTTTTTTTAAAGTGTGCGTTACTAATGCGCCACCCTGTATATTAGGGTTTAGTTTAGTTTTTGTGGGTTTATTACTTTATAAGTTCTCTGCACATTATTTGTATGATTAATTGTACTTGTGAGTCTTACTTCTGAAGCTCAAATATCCTTTTTCATTTCGAATTCATTTTGAAAACTGGTTACTTGAAACCTTTGAATTTCATTCTAGATCGATTTTTAATAATTAAATTCAGGAACAATATATAAGAATTTCATCGTACTGCTGGACACTTTAACATGCGCTAACTTCATCTTGTTCTCAAAATTTAGTGTTTTCTCATAAAGTTTCCAAAAATTTCTGCTGATAATTCTGCGCACTTTTTAGCAGTAAATTTATGTTTGCCCTCGACATGCGCCAGAAATATGCCAAAGAGCTGAGAAGGGTAAATAACATGACCTAATAGTTCACAACTGACATATAAAAGTTTCGTACGAGTTAAGTTATAATGAAATTTTTTTTACAATTTTTGAATAGCCTCATCTCAAATCATATTATCTTACTAAGAGTCTCGCTGAGACCAGAAAATATCGTCCATGAAGCCTTAGGATTGTAACTCGTGAAAACATGCTATCGAAGCTAACCAAACCATCACTCAGAGGCATTAAAACAGAATTAGGCTTAGGTTAGTTAGGTTTGTCCACGATAAGTCGTCCGGTGCTCCCCAGAAGGATATTATTAGGTTACCTCAGCTATAGATGGACATTCCTAACGTCTATGTTTCATGCTGACTTTGCTTCTTTCTGTGCATTTGACTTCTTCGACATCGATTCTTTACGGCTTCTTCCTCTTCCTTTCTAATTTGCTGCTTTTATGCGCTGAGTGTCTTGTGTGGGAACACATATGTTCATAAATTTCCTGTTTTCTACAGTCCGTATAAAATGGTTTACTACATATCTTAGTTTCTAGAGATCATCTTTTTTGAAGCTAGGGAGTCTTAAATCAACTAATATGATGATAATGATAATAATAATGATCATAATATCATCTGGGTACGTTCTCGGTCACCTTCGCCCCACAACTTGAGTGTTCAGTAAGAGATTTGGAATTTGCGAGAGAGCAGAAGCGTGGCGAGGTGCTGCGCGAGACATTATTGCGTTAAGGTTTTTCCCTCTCCCCTGCGCAGCTTTATTTCCCATGAAAATTACATCACTCGAGCTTCTCCTCGGGAGGTAAAACTCGAGACTGTGGTGTGTTTTTAACGGATTTTGGGCGTCGATCGTACCCTTTTCTCAGAACCTGGGTCGTGCGTTAATGTCAGACGAATTAGATGCTGCACCTGCCCGAATTGTGACGAAAAAATGACGGGCGTTGCTGCAATAGATGTGATTTTGACATTTGAAATTAATTGAGGTTTTCAAGGCCAAAAAGCGTGAGACGGTTCATAGAACTTCTTCGACCTTGGAACCTAAACTAAAAATATTTACAAATAGTCAATCGTTTAGTGATGGAAATTAAAATTCCAGTGAAGATTTAAATTTCTACTGTAATTAAACTTGAAAAAATCCTTTGCCCTAAGAGTTATAATACCCTCAAGCATATTTCTCTCAAAATTCATTCTAACCCCTCCTGAGTATCTGCGTATTAAACTGTTACACGCATAAATATGTAGTATTGAGTGCTAGGTAAATTCAGCACACGAAGCTCATCTCATATGACGTTAAAATACTTATTAGAATACTTAATAAATTTAACAGCTCAGTATAATTTATGATCATTTTTCATCCAATTCTATCAGCGAATGAGCTACAAAGTTCCTTTAGAAGTGTTCATGTGTGTTTTTTGATAAAACGAGGGTGAAGAAAAAAACAGCCTGCACAAATTGAAATCAGCTTCTCTCAAGTCGAATTAAATGTATTTCTAGATTTTTAAGCATAAAAAAATATTTCATTTTGTACAAATTTATAGAATGATTTGCGTTTATATAAGTTCAATCTTTCATTTCGCTTCTTAATGCATTCAAATATTCAAAAATCAATTCAAATATTATGTCTTTTTAAATTACTACTTTCTTCTGACATTTTCCTTCTTCAACTTGTACACCGAAATTCCACACTCATCGAAGACTTAATGAGACGTCAGAGAGTTTCCGCTGTAGGCACTCCAAGGAAAACGAGGAGGCTGAGCGCTCTCTCTCTCTGTTAAAGCCGCTTTCCGTAACGAGTTCTTTGAATACTTCATTCTTCGTAGCATTTGACGTAACTGCCGCAAGGAGCTTTAGAGGACTTCGCAGAGAATTATTCTTTCCAAAATTAGACAACGGCCTTGGACCAGCAATGATCCTAGGGAAAGTAACAAAAAGCTTTCTCAAGCACAGTTTCAAAAAGAAGGGATGGGCAACTTCAAAACATCAAAAAGGGAGTTATTAAAAATTTTCAAGGAATAAAGGTTGGATGTTGTACAGCGTGCAGCTATTACAGCTGTGTTCGAGATCTGTTCACGGTAGATGCTCTTAAATCATAATTTCCTGTTACCAGCATACAAGCCTTCAGAGTACGAAATTGTCATGTTTGTTTTTAAGCCGTTTTTAGGGTTTGAAATATTCACAGTTTCGTGTCACCAGTTTACAAGCCTTCAGAGTACGAAATTGTCATGTTTGTTTTTAAGCCGTTTTTAGGGTTTGAAATATTCACAGTTTCGTATCACCAGTTTACAAGCCTTCAGAGTACGAAATTGTCATGTTTGTTTTTAAGCTGTTTTTAGGGTTTGAAATATTCACAGTTTCGTATCACCAGTTTACAAGCCTTCAGAGTACGAAATTGTCATATTTGCTAGAAAACCTCCCATAGAGTTTGAAGTATTCTTAGTTTCCTGTTGCCAGCTTTGATTTCAAATGTAAAATAAACTTAATAGTTCGAAAACAATTTTCAAACAGCAGATGCGTAGGATTATGAGGGTAAAATAGGAATAAAGAGTTTCTGGTCATTTTTGCACATGCGGATGAAAAGTCGATCATTTCATTTCTTTCTATGAAGAAAATAGACACTGCTACAAACTTCAAAGCGATTTAAAAATTGAGCAGCCAAATCATTAATTTCCTCCTACATGATTTTTTTCTAGAAAATACAGCATGCCCATGACAACGTTGTTGCACATAATTGCAACCTAATTACTGACCAAAAACTGACTCAACTTAAAGACGAGCTTTCCATGCAACTCCCAAAAAATAAATTATCCGTCAGTCTAAAATCATTCCTTTGTTTGTATAGGAACTCTGCAATCAGGTCCTAAAGAGACATGCTTTAAAGTTTATGTACTAAGATTATGGAAGCCCCACCGGGTATTGTTATAAAGTCCTTACAGCTGAGCCCACGCTGGTGCTGCATCTACATATACAGGGTGGCGCATAAGTAACGCACCCTTTTAAAAAATTAATGGTAAATAATTAATGAAAGGTATAACGATAGGGTTAATTGCAAACGATAGAGAGTTTTTTACTTGTCGTATCCTGTCTACAGATACCCAGTGTATATTGCGGTAATAAAGAAGGGTGCGTTACTTATGCGCCCCCCTATACTTCCCATCTCCTCTCCTTGTACTGTGCTTTCTTTGAGCATTACTGCTGCTGATTTTAGGGTATCAAATATACCCTTCATATTAGGGAAATTCGTCTGAGACTTTATTCGTTTTTTTTTGCAATTTTACATGAAAGCTAAAATGTGACTGCGGACTCATACGCAGCGAGTGGATTTTCTTGTTCCAGAAATTGTAAACTTCAGTAAATTGTGAAGCATTGTGGTTCTATGTTCTCATTCAAGCCTCATGGCTCTGGTCTCTCGGGCAGGTACAAAGAAATAGTTTTGACGTTATAAAATACGGCGGCTCCATGCTTGATTTGCATGTTATTTTGTGTTTTTTCTTTTGGTGTATAAGTCAATTCTATTATTGTGTGACTTGAAATCGAAAATTCGGAATTACAATCCCGGGTCTTTGAATTTTACTGAAATCAGATTGTGCACGCTATCGATATTTCGAGAAAAGTTTGCTATTAGAGACGCATCTATGAGTTTTGAACACAAATTAATGCGATTCAAGAGTTGACGTTTATGCTACAGTCCATTCTTTAATGTTCTCAAGAGTTGACGTTTATGTTACCGTCTTTTATATTGCGATTGTACACTCATATGTCCAAGATTTACCACTTGTAATTTATTAAGGTATTCATATATTTTCACATTTTGCGCATTTTTCCAGCTCATAAAAACTGTTTTTTTAGAAGGTTCATAACTAAACCAAAAAATTCGTAATTACATTCACCTGCATCTACTTCCCTTATTCACTTACCGCTATCTACTTCGCTCATTTATTTGTCACTTGCTGCATTGAGTTCTAGATTGAATTAACATCATGCCGCAGGTCATGTTAACTCATACGGGTTTAGCCAGTTACCTCGATTGGTTACCTCTGGTTAGCTCATTAGTATGAACTGGTTAGCAAGTTACCTCGATGATTGGAAGAAGGACAGCGTAAAAAAAACTTATTACACTGTCTTAAACGCTTCCTAAAAGTGGAATATTCACAACAAGTTATAAATGGCTTCTGGTAAAATGATCATGATGAATTCATGATAATTTTAATTCATGAGCTTAAATTACGCATCGCATTATCGGAGCTCGTCCCGAGAATCATTCCATTGCACGGCGAGCTCGTCGCCCCTCCTGAGAGCTTTGTGAAGTATCGCTCGAGTGCCGGCGTCTGATCATCTCTCGTAAGTGCATCCTCCCTCTGATGAATCGTTCTTTAGGAAAGAGTCAAATTTCTTGTGAGCACCGGGTTTTTAATCAAAATTTTCAGACTCAACGGTGCTTCATTGGAGCTTTTGTTGAGTTTCCGCGATCCATCGTGCGGAGAGGCTTGGATGTTTTCTTTGAAGTTTGCGTGGACTTGGTCAAATAAATATATTTGGTCGTGCGAGCACTTACGTCGGATGTTCAAAATAATGACTGTTAGTCTGATATTCATGCGACGTACGTTGAACTACGAAATGCTTGTATGATCATTTTAGAATTTAGTTTTAATTTAAAGATGCTCAAATATATTTCGAAAGTGTGTTATTTTACATCAATGTTTTCAAAGAGAGACTACCACGCTGCCGTACGGGGGCTTGAAAGTAAAGAAAGCGAAGCTAAGTTCACTTCACCGCCTCTGCCCCTCCCAATCGCAGCAGAATTAAAAGGTCGACTTCCCATTTTCCTAACGACCATCAGAAGAGTGCTGTCAAGCCTAAATTTGGAAAATGATTTCATGGACTTCTTATTTTATATTATCATATTTCAATAGTTTGTATACAGTGCAATAAATGATTTTTATTTTGGGGGATTTGTGTGTATTTATGGAAGCGCATTCAAATTTATTCATGCATCGATGAAACCAAAAAATATTTCAGCTAATTTCAATCCCTTTCGATGACCTCGAAGCCTTTAATTAAGAGCACACGCCTATGGGAGTTGGAATTTTTTTAGCATTTATGAGACTGTAAAATTGGCCTGAGGCATTTGTCGACTAGCGAGCCATGTTCACCTGGAAGATTCGATATTCTTGTGATGCATCAGAGATCCGCGCTTGAGTCCTGATGCAGGTAACCAATCCCGCAACTGTTTCAATGGCCCACGAGGCTTGAGTAACATGGATGCCATAAATTTTTCCTGGAACGTCGAAGCCGTAATAAAATTATTGATGAAGCCTTAGTTTTTTAATGGCCGCAATATTTATTCGCAAAAATATCTACTCGTGCGTCTGATAGCCGTCGACAGGACCTGAGTACTTATACGAGCTCATCGGGAGAGTATCAGTTACCAGAACCGAACGATTTATACGCTAGGCAGAGCTCAGAATACTTTCTGTTTTCGTGCTTGAGCAAAGATTTTGTCTGAAGGATAGCAGCGTCAAGGATTTTTTACTCTGTCTTGAACGCTTCCTGAATTTTGAATATTCCCAAAGGCTACGAATGGTTTCTGGCAAAATTATTATGTTGCAAGAGGATATTTGAGTGTATGAACAACGGCCGAGCGTCAAACCTAAAATCGACTACTAAAAGCATTGACATAATATCGATGAGTTAGCTCTACCAAGAAACGCTACAACAAAGAATGCTTGGAATTCAAATAACGCAAAGGACACTCACGTGAGACACCTCACTCCACTATTCGGCTCGCAAAATGATCGAAATATTTTCGAACTCCAGTTCATTACCATTCACTTCACGAATCTGATGAGAAAATATCTGAAATCTTTTTTGGATCGTCTGTTCATTCTCCTGCAACCAAAGACTAGCTGAGTGCGTTAGAGGAGATGAAATCTCGCCTCGCCTCGCACTGAACACTATTTTTTGCAACGATGATTTGTGGGAATCTCGGGGTTATTTGATGCTGCGGAATCAAAGCCCGGATTTTTTATTTCGAACATTTATTACAAATCATCTACACCACTTGCCATAAATATGAGTCTCACTGTTTTAAAGGAAAGGTGCAAACAAAAAGTATAACAAAACTCTTTGTTAACTAATGGAGTACAATTGCTCAAATAATGTCCTTATCTTTCAAATCTTTTGTATACATAGGGCACACGGTGTCTGATGAAATGCAAGAGAAAGGAGTAAAGGCTGTAGTTCTGAGCATCGTATTAAGACTAACTGATAATAAAATAAAAATTGACAGAAAAATCACAATCGGCATTCTATTGTCATTTGTTATTGCAGCCTACAGTCTCAGATTTTACTGAACTATCAGCAGAGCGTATAGAATATTTGTCAGTAACATCTGTGCTTTCAATTAACCGATGAGTTGAACACACCAGAGAGAATTCGATCAAACCTAAGCTGCTATCTCATCCCTTGTTATTCTGTTCATTTGCATCTGCGACACAGAACATGAGGCCTGACAGAGTAACAAGCAAATCCTGCATCGAATTAATTAATTTCCACACCGGAGACCGCATCGCGCTCGTTCTCACCGATAACTTAGGCAGCTTTTGTTAAGCCCGCGACAATGCGGGCAATATTGCCGTGCTCGGTTGAAGCAAACCTAGACATCTGTTAAGCCAAGGAGAAACGCTATCGTGCCTTTGCGACCGTTCTTTGGAGCCTTCAACTTTTCCACGAACGTATGAATGTACCGAAATTTTCATTTTGTTGATTCAAGCAATGCTGTTCGGAGTTATTTATAAATTCAATAAGTTCAATCTCCTGTAAGCCAACACAGGGAATGTAATAGTGAAAATCTGATTTACTTCCTGAGCAGCGGCCCTGTGGCGAATCATTGCGTGGTATATTGTAATGCTGAATTCCTCTCCTGGAATGTTCAAAGCTTGACGCTCAATTAGCTAGGAGATCAGATTGTATTTGTTGTATGTGGCATGGATAACATAGATTTCTTTAATTTTAAGCACTAATAAAGTTGGCGCTTTTTAATCAAGCATCGTAAAAACATAAAAATGCATCTTCAACCGTTATGCGGAAATCATGCGAACACTTAAGATCCTTTGCAATAGTATATAGGTATGTGACACCATGTTTACGTGATGCCCAATACATGCAACGCATTTTGGCTCTATTACGAGGATTTACGAAACTATTTGTTGAAAATTGAACATCAGCGTCCAATTTGCAATTTTGTATAAAATCTTTCTCCGTCTTCGTAAATCTTATAAATATTTATTCATTGGTCATTTCTTTTAAACTTTCTGGGACTAAAATTTCACAATGCCCAAAATCACTGATTTGATATTGTGTTAAACGTTTCGTGTTAATGTTATTCGCCAAAATTTTAAATTAATGATACAAAAAGGAGCGAGAATATCTTTTCAGGACTTTATTTATTCCTTTATATTTAACAATTCTTCCATCACGGAGCTTCAAGTTCTTCCTTTCACTGAAGAAATTCAGAACTCAAACAAAATTGAACATTCTACGTTGTGTTTTTTTTCTTTGACCTTGTGATTAACAATCGAGTCGTGGAGCTTAAGACTAACGACCGAGTCCGTGAAGTTATCTCTGCTCCATCTGTTGACAAGAAGGAAACAAAACCAGAGAAAACAGATATCACGGCGTGCAGTTGCCAGAATCCAAGTCCCTGGGATTTGGTCTGGAGTTCTGAGCCGAGAACGCGCACTGCTTGATCTCGTCTCTTTAGTCCGACGTGTGAAGATTTGTTGAGCTGCAATCGAAAGAACGGACAACTTTTCTTTCCTAAAATGAATTGAAGAGTAAGACTCGTGACTTGTCGAGGTTCTGGGCCGAAGAAAGAACCGGACACACAAGACTAGCACTTTAACTGCGATGGGATAAACTGAAGTTTAATATTCAACTCAAAATTAAAGTCAAAAGTTGTTAAAAATTTCATAAATACCAAACATTAACTGGGTATATTAAATACCATTGGTTTAAAAGTTTATCAAAAATTTTCAAACGACCCACCGATGGGTCGTATCGCAAGCAACGTGTTAGGTAACTAGGGTTTTTGTCCAGCGTATCGCTTACTGGAGTAACAGATACTATGTACGGGGAGGTTTAGAAGTAAATTTACTTCATTTTGATTTTTAAAGGAACAAAAAATGTCATTATGTATCAGACGCCTGAAAATATTTCTTCTATATACGTCTGTCCGAGTAATTTTTCATGCCAATCTTCATTTGAATAAATCAACGCGCAGAGACTTGGAATCATCCAAAACTTTTACCTTGGGGAATAAAATAGAGAAGCAATGTCCCAATTTAGATGCGGCAGCTCCCTTCATCAACAGCTTTGCGGCTTAGCGGATCCATTCCGACGAAAAATCGGGAAATCATTTTAAAAAATAGACAGTCTCGAGGATGGCTGCAGTAAAGACGATGGAGCCAGAGACGCGCCTCTTCCCATGCACAGACACAGTGTGGTGCAATACTTGATTTAAATAAGGAGTGAGAAAATAACATAAGTAGTAAAAAGAGTAAAAAAAATTTCTACTTTTTAACGTTAAAATGCGTAAATGAATTGCTTAAGTAGTCACATATGCGTAAAACTTTTTCATCCATTTGGCGTGCAAATGCGTAAACGAATAAAATAAGTACCAAGCGCGAAATTTGCTTTCCTATTTGGCGTTCCAAACGTAAATTAATAATTAACAAAAGTAGTAAGAATGGCAAAATATTTTGGCAATTTTGCGTCAAAATACGGAACCAAAGAATTGCATAAATAGTAATGCGCGCAAGCATTTTTCTTCCACATGGTACAAAATGAGTAAATGAATATCCATTGAGGAATAATACACAGTTGCCGCTTGCTGGTTTGCTTAGTTAGACCGTATTTGTGACATGAGTTTCATCAGTGCACAAGTACAAGATAACACTCTTCTGTTCACACAACAAACGTCGAAACTGACACGATCGTAGAATTGGTGAAGTATTTCTTGAGGTCAAATGCAGTTAAAACTCAAAACATTATTAAACTATTCATGAAAAACTGAATTGAAACATAAGAACTACACATCGAATTAACAAGATGCTGTCTGATATGATCAGAGACAAGGCGTGAGTGAAATCGCCGGGCTACAGCGTCATATTAGTTTGTCACCAAGCGTTGCTGTTGACCTTCAAAGTTTACCGGCATCCCTCATGGGATTTTGAAGCAGTTTATCCGCATTTTGTCTGCACTTCAAGACAAGAAAGTGGGTGGTTTTTGCACTGGAGATTAGTTTTTATAACTTCGCTGTCAGTGAAAGTGCCACAAGCCTGAGCAAAAACGTGGTGCGTCGACTCTAACCTTTAACGGAGAGAGGAACCAATCTTTAGTTGACCTAGCTTTCTTTTGAAATAATGTTTTTAAATATTTTTTCATATTACACAATGTTCCTTATTTCGCAGTATCAGCGCACCAAGACTCTGATGAATCTCAGGATAATATAAATATTGGGTAAATCCTTTAAAAGTTAGTGACGCATCAATGTGATTCCTAAGTTCTGCTCAGTATCTCCAATGACATGACACTGGATTGACTGGAACAATAATTTATCGCTGATGATCGCTCCCAATTGAATTAAAACTCATACATTCGGAAGTTAATTTTTTTCATTTTTGACTACTCATTCAAGTTGAAAATGAAGCGCTCCGAGTTACTTTTGGCCAACTTCTGCAAAATTATGAAAAACCGAATCCAGAGCATGAGTGGAAATTGAGAGACTGTGTCATAAGTCAGATGTAAATGCTTTAGGTAAACGGAAATTTATATTTACATTTTCCTGGAGGTGTCCGTGATGGGCACATTCTCTTTCAATTCTCTTTTCGTAACTTAAGTGTAATTCTTCGAATGAATTTCGCTGAATGCTATTTTCTATCAGAAAAAAATCCTAGCGTTAAAGTTGTTTTCGTACAAAATTGGTTTATTAATACTCAGGCAACCGCAAAGGATGCCAGATACTCAATGCCTAAACTTTATTGTTTATTGCTTTAGAGTACCTAAGTCATGACGGGATTATCAGGAAATTCAACTAGCTTGTCACCATCCCATGAGCATGAATAAAGAAAAGAAAGTGAGAAAAGCGTTTGATCATGTAGTGTTACCCCCATGGTACATCGAATAGCATCTTTCATTCCTAAATGTTTCCAAAAATGTAATTCGTTCAAAATTGCAAACGTAAGAGATCGCAAAACTTGAGCAGTCAACAAACAATTTCTACACTGAATATTGACATAATATTGAAATTCTATTGATATATTCACATGATATTCTACCGATATTGACACAAACAGTGGCTACTCAATTATAACGGAGAGTATCCTACTTCCCGTGAAAGTATTTTTCATGTCATTCTTTTTCCATCGAAGTGCTCAAGTTGCATGCCTTCATTGTTCCATTTGCTGTGTGAAATCGAAAAATATTGTATGTCGGTTTCACCCGTTCTATATAATTCTAATTAACTTAGTGAACTTTGATGTAATTTACTCATTACAGAATGAAATGTAAGAAGTTAAAATTACAAAAATAATGCCAAAATTGAGGCGTAATTTTTGAGCCTCCACTGCCTCCCGTTCCTAAATTGATTTTTAACCCTCAACTTGAAAATGTCCAAATTGGCAATTAGAGATTAGAATTAAGCAGTCTTACTTTGGCACTGCAACCCTTTTTCCCGCTTGCTGCATATTGTCGGAAGAAAATTGTGAAGGTTGGAGCGGCACATTTGGCGAGACTTTTCCTTTCTCAATGGCTTCCCTTTTCTTTGGCGGATTCTTGTCCTTCACGATGCCTCTATCATCAAACCTAGATAGCGCAACAAATACATTTCTCAAACTATTCACTAAATCATCTTTTCGACTATTGGCATGAGTATTGCCATACCCATGTGTATATTTTAACTAAGGACCTTTACAATAAGATATTTCAGAAACCAGTGATATTTTTTGTAAATCTTCATTGGAAATAAACTGTTTTTCTTTCTTTCTTTAGTTCTGCTCTTCGACGTCATCAAATGTCGGCACTAGCCTGCTCTTCGCTATCCAATATCTCCAATTCCAATTTATTTCTGTTCGTGTTGGAAATTATTTTTCAAACTTTGTTTTGTTTTCGTAATCTGGACATTTCAGAGGTTTGTACCTCGTAATCTTTATCTTACTTTCATCATTGGCAAGCATTCAATGTATGTTTACTCCCGATCTTTATCACATGACAGAATATAAAATAACACACGCTGCAAACGAAGGAAGCCTTGGTTTATTCAGAAGTACCAATGCTACCATGACACTCATAGGTCCAATTAAACCAATAATGAAGCTTTTGTCATGGAAGAGTTTTTTGAGATTTAATTTGTGAACAGAAATACGACAACGTACTACATTCCTCCTATTTTTTCTAGACGGTAGTAATAAACGTCATGGAAACGCGCTACACATAGCGGCATTTACAGATGTCAAATATTTATCCGATAGTGAAAATTTTACCTGAAACACAATCATTAGCGTAACCGCTTCAAGGTTTCTCAATTTTTCCTGAAATTTTCTCATATTGACTTGGTCAACGCTAGCGAATCACCCAGAGGAGTTCACCAGTCCCGTCCCGCGTCTGGCAACATTCGAGACGAACTCGGCTGCGTGTGGGGGCAAACCTAATCGACGAGTGCTCGCTGCGGCAGCAAGCCTGACGTTGCTGCGCAAAAATCAGGCTGCGAAAACAATTGTTTTCACACGTGTTTTTGTTTCACTTCAGCTCAGTTTGAGAGAGAGCGTTCAAGCAGATATTTATTTCTTCGTTTTGCTTCGGAATGATTTACGCAGAAAAATCCAAGTTGAGAGAACTGTGAAATGAACGTCCGAATGGTTGAATAATTAAAGGGCCCTATTCAGCATCCTAATTCAACTAAGTGAAAATTCAACTCATCATTTTCTTTCAACACACGATACGTAGATCAGTCCGCCAAGGACACGTTCGAAAGAATCCAGCAAGTTATCTAACGAATTTTAGCCCTTGCGCGAAAAAGGAATTGCTCAAGACAACTAAGCACAGGCTTCCAACTTGATAGCGTATAAATAACGGAACGGATTTTCAAATAATTTACATCACCGTAGTGATGCCGCTGGCAGCATCAGTTCTTTCAAGCGAACGAGGCTGTGCTGCGTGCTATATTTAATTTTTTTTCACAAAATTTTACTCTAAATGATACCCAAACAGCAGGGTATTCTTAATGCTCAAATATTTTCTTTCATGATAGCAGAAATTTAATTTATCACAAAGCATAGCCAAGTCAACTAAATAGAATTTACTAACGCTACCGCTACGATGACGTAAATTGATTGAAAATCCGGCCTTGGAAGACTAAGCAATTCAAACCAAAACACGCAGGTGGCCTCACTACTCTGTTCCCATGCCAACATGAATTCGCTACTAAAGATCTTAACAAATTATATTTTTAAACGAGAGTAGATGCTTCAAAGGCTAGAAAAACTTACTTGATTAGTTGAAAGTATGGACACCGCTCTGTTAGTATATAACCTCCCACTCCTCGTATGGAACATTTTTGGATAGTTTGTCTATTAGTACTCCTCGTATGGAACATTTTTGGATAGATTGTTTATTAGTACTCCTTGAATGGAACGCTTGTCTTAGGACGCCTTATGTTAAGAAATTTTTAAAAGACAATATGTTGGCATGTATCTCATGTGACAACGTCGTTGGGAATAAACGGTTTTTCTTTCTTTTCTTAGTGAATCACTATCAGTGGAGCATTAGTTTGCCTCAGTTGAAGAAATGTTTAAAGAGCAAAATAGGATTTTCCATTGAATTCCAGTTATGGTGTTGAATCCTTCATGGACGAAGGAATAATAATTCGACTCGTCTGTTTCTAAGTGAAATGAAACATTAAAGACACTGGTACGTTACAAGATGTTGCGACGTAAGTATGTGTATCAGTCACATTATATGTATGTCATTTGAACGTAAATTATCGTCCTCATCCAATAACGTTACCTGTGATTTTCCATCAATTGATTGGAATCTCAATGCCTATACTGTATCATTAATTATTTTGACCCATTTTTTTCTGTCCAAAATTGAATCTGCACCCCCTCCGGACACTATGCCATGATAGAGACGACCAAAGCAAAGCCCTGAGTGGTTTTCTCATCAACGTTCGGATGCGCTGAGGGCAAAAATCAATACAGCCCCGACACATCGTAATTAATGTTCGAAAACCCGAGCTATACGTCGATCCTTTATCAAAGAAATTAATCGTTTCTAGAGCATTGAGCTAAAATTTTCTCTCTGACATGTATTCTTTTATCCGCATTTCTACGTACACTTGAACATACCGTTTTTGGCGGTCTCTCAACTCCAGTCTGTTCACTACTCGCCTAAATTTCACTAACATGATTCAATTCATCAAAAATAACTAGCATTTATGTCTAGAAACATCGGGATAGTTCCTGAAATTCTGTTAGTAATTTTACATCAAATGAGTTATATTCATTGGTTTGAATAGGCGAAGGTAACTTTTGAAATGACAGCCTAAGCAAGAATTTTTAATTTTCAAATTAACAGTTACATGTCTCCCCTGCCTGAACATACTGACGTACTAAGTCATTGTTTAATTAATGACGGAAAGGTAGTTGTGGAGTTGAAATTTTGACTTCGAGTAATTCAAATTTATCTTAACGACAGTGAAGTATTGTGTAATATGATTATGTAAAATAACATAACAGTCATCACCAAAGAACAGCTAGGCTGTTCTGATTAAGAGACTCTATAGCACTTTCAAGTTAATGAGCACTGGAAAGGTAGAATAATTAAATTTCAGCATGACTGCTGTGCCAGCCCGAAGAAAAAGAGGGAAATACGAATGAATTACAGAGAAAACTAAATTAAAATGTCACTTAGGAAATTTGTAGTGAAGCTAAAAATGAAAACCGTGGCAAGTGCCTGCCTCAATGCGTTACTTAAAATATTCCAAATACAAGCAAACTCACTTCGTGGAATTGGAGCAAAGGGAATCTCGCTCGAATGCCGTATTATTTATTTATTTATTTTGTTGACCGCCATAGCACTGTTCCAAGCACAACCACTGCAGCAAAATCTGTGAAATTAAAAATTCCCATCACTAAACAAAGGTGCTAATTACTTTTCACAAAAAACACTACTCACGTACCAAACGGTGAACAGATTTTTCATTAGTCCTGTAGCCAATCTCACGACCGTCCCCATTCATCGCAGCCGCGGCACCATACGCCGTCTCTGTTGGAGAGTTTACATTTGAACCGCGGAAGATAAAACTGAAGTTTAACATTCAAATTTAAAGTGAATTGTAGTAAGCAATGTTGGAAATAACAAACATGAACTAGATCGTCCCCTCATCTAGCATTGATGTAGTATTTAAAAAAATTGAGTTTGTGACTACTGGTCGATCAGCAGCATCATGAAAATCCCCTTCGTGGCCACTAGTGGCGCAGGTCGCAATCAGAGTGTTGAATTATGGTCATCCAGCGGTGCTGACAGCCAACATTCATGCGTCGGTGCTAGCAGCGACCTTGCATTATCAGGACACGAGCAATGTGTCTGTAGAGCTGTCAGATGTGACCATCAAAGGCAAGCAAACTACTGGTCAACCAACGCTCCCCTCCCGGATCCCAAGCTGCTGCCGAGGCAGACCAAAGTTCCTTGGTATACCGTGAGGCAGACTTCGAGGTAATCTATTTGCACGCTGCAGCAATAGCGTCACATGGCCGGACGTGTTGCACAAGATGAAAACTTGTCACTGTACTGAAATAAATGCTTGTTTCCTACGATGTGCTTAGTTCGAACAGTATTATTGGTGTATTGTTACGCGTAAAATATTGAAATAATGATGATACGGCATTTAAGGCCGGAGAAAAGCTCCATTTTTTGACCGTATATCAAATTTAAAACATACGTTCATTCAGTTAGTCCAATAAAAATGTGTAGTTTCCATAAGCGGATCCAAAAGACAGCTCATTTTTCCCTTCCGTCAGTTGCATCCACGGTTGCTGTGATAATGGAAGATGAATCTTCGAAAACTTTACATGTTGATTGTAGCCGATTTAATAATAAAACAGGACTTCTATTTGATGATCTGAAAATTAGTTTTCTTACAATGTTGGCACAAACTCTCCAATAGTGATGATGTTAACCTATAACTTGGGAAATGGGTACGTCTTTGCGGTAAGTTTATCACCATTAACGTCAAGTTCAACCATCCTTCGAGCATGTAAAAATTTATTAATTCAGTGCGGAACTACTCCATGGAAATGAATTACCCAAAATCATTTTTTAAAATTTCTCAAAACCACGCTTGAAAGTTATAGCAGCTCAGTTTATCATACGGTCTTGAAGCAAATAATGTTGTTCTTTTTTGTACCAGCATCATTGCAGAGTCCTTTATGAAGCTGCGGTAGCGGCGATATTACGCGATCAAGTTCCCCGATGTTTGTGCAGGTGTTGCGGTCATTTTCATAAGGGGTCTCTGGGCCTGTCCCCTTCAGTGGTGACGTCACAAACTCGCCGAGCTTCCCCAGCTCTACAATAGCCTCTGATGACGTCAAGTTCAAAGATTTTGTGGTTGGAACTTCTCTATAAAGAGCTTCTCTAAAATAGACTCTGATGACGTTAACTTCGAAGATTCTATGGTAGGAGCTTCACTGTAAGAGGCTTCCCAAGCTCTACAATAGCCTCTGATGACGTCAAATTCGAATGTTTTATAGTAGGAGCTTCTCTATAAGGAGCTCCTCAAGCTTTAAAAGAGACTCTGATGCCTAAAAGTTTGAATATTTTTTAGCATGAGTTTCACAATGAGCTCCGCAAGCACCACAAGAGCATCTAATACCGTCAAATTCGATGTTTAATTGCCTTGTTGACGTTGTCAGCAGCGAGCTCGAGTTATTAAGATTCTCTCATTTAACTTTACCAAAGTGGTCGTTCTTGCAAAATGGCTCATTTTAACAGCACTAGTATCACTTCATTAGGCGACAGACATTAATTAACTCGAGGCCTTAATCATTAGTCATTTGAGAGCTCATAGCTTTTTTAAACTGAAATATTTTCATCCGATTTGTTGATCTTGTTTTGAGGAAACTCTAATTTCCGTCCATCTGCATAATGCCGTGTCCATTGAGAGATGGTACCTGCATCACAGCATAGCACCAATTGTTTGTTTTACAAGCACATGATTTGTTTTCACTCATCACATTCTCAACCAAATTGATCATTTTTTTGCCAGCGCTCAGTCTCACGTATCAACGTGAAGGCTTTGTTCTTCAGAGACATCCGATTTTAACGTCTTCTTTTTGTCTACCAGTAGTGTGTCAATTTTTCGTACTTGTAACACTGAAAAAGTACATTTTCAGTGCGTTACTCTTAGTTGATTCAACGACTGTCATAGATACTAGAATATTTATTGAGACATTCCTACCAGCGAGATATAAAGTCTTTAAATTAAGAACTTGCAAAACTTCACAAGGTGTACTATATCAACTTTTTGGAAATACGTGTATACCGTTTTTCATTTTCATAGTGCTCTCACAAAAAGTTAGTTGCAAATTTTCGAGCAATTCTTTTTTTTCCATTCACATATACGACCATTTATTACCGCTAATTATATTTTCAACAGTGTCAGTTACAATCGTATAATTGCTTTTTTTGTGACAATGTGAATGGAAGCTATGTCTTCCAAGGCCTTCTATGTTAGCTTTGCACTGTTTTTACTTGTGACCAGAATTTACGCCTTCTCAAACACGGAGCATGATAACTGAAAAAAATCATATTCTTCAGATCCAGATTCTACTCTTGATATTCTCTGAACGTCTGACAAAGAACTTGTTCATAATTGTTCGCTTCATAAATCTCACTGACATGCTCTGCCCTCGGCGGTGGACCTTGAAATGTAAAAACAAAATAGATACGATAATAGGTCTCAGCACGGCTGATCTTAACTGTGATTTTTAAACAATTTATTTACCACATGCGATACAGCAGTAGATTGTTTCTTAAGTCTAGTACAATTGACACATCTGAGTATAGTTACTTGTGATCATTAAGTTCCAACACTGCTCAACTTAGCTACATGCTCATCGCATGCTACTCGTGTTCACCTACTACCTAAGCGATCCCCAAAACCCAGACAATGATTAGATCGTGCCTGTCCAGTTACCGTGGCCATATATTCCACATGAAAGCATCAGCCAGCCCTACTGCGCCCGACGCCGTGGCAGCTCTTCAATAGAGGGAGAATCTAAATCCGTAAACTGCAAGAAGCTGTCCGAGTACACCTCACTCGACCATGGAATTGCACACCTAACGATTGCAGTCAGACAGGAAAAAAATGTTCAGTATCATTAGTAATGAGTTAGAAAAGCAATTAAATCTGTGAAAAAAATTCTGGTTCATTTACATATCCACGCACAGGGAAATGTGATAAAGTGAGTTATCACTTTCAACAATTTGCCATTTTAAGCGTAAATCTTGTGTAGAATTGAATCCTAGTGATGCGAGTGCATGTAGGAGAGTACACTGATCAGTGATCACATGTAAACTGTAATTTTCATTAGCGTAGAAAAATTTGCAGCTGTATTTTAACATAAAAACTGAAAAACATTTTGTGAGGCTCGTTTTTGGAAGGACGCTAAGTTCCAGAACAGTGCATACGAGTTATAGTATGCCTAAGCGCGATAATATTTCCTGGGTTCACTATTCCGCAAATTTGAAAGGCAAATACAGGATCTGCTCTTCAGACAACATACCAACCAGGCCAGTCAGAACAGCGATTTAGACATCGTGTTTCACGTCAGCAGCAAGCCATTACGACGCACTGCGTTGAATGGATCTATTAATTTCGAGCTTCCTGATAACCGCCATCCAGGACTTGAACTCGTTTGGTTTTCACGTTTTCATTCCTACGACTCATCTCTTACGCTCAGATATGGATCTCGCAGGTGTACGAACGATCAACAGCAATTCAAAAAATCGTACAACATTTGTAAACATTCCCAGTAGTCGGTAAAATATGAAGAAATGGTTACTGTACAAGCCCAAATTATACGCTCTTTGAAAGAGGAAACTGAAATGACGTTGGTAATATATTTCCATGTCTTTATTGAACAGCATGTGTGTAAAAACTACTATATATCATCTGAACACCCAATTTATGATAAATTTCAAACTAATAATTAAACCAGAAACATAAAATAAAACCGATGTACCACCCCACACTACTAATAAACACTGGGAGGGAAAACATTCTTCATTTGTAATTGTATTTATATACTGATTTGCGCAATTATTGCGCATTGATTTTATACAACAGTTGCAGCAATGCAATTTTGTTGCGTTATAGACTTCACTTTCACTGGATAACAAATAACATTTAGCTAAAAAATAACAACACATTTCAAGATCACGAATATATATACGAACTCTGTTGAACAAACCCAAGGCAAGACTGCGTGAGGAATAACAGGAGAAAACATAATTAATTAGGCACTAGTCTGGAAGCTCGCGTTGCAGCACATCACAACATAAGGTTCAACTCTAAACAAGAGTTTCTTCCTAACAGCCGGGAACCGTTTCAGCAGGGCAGCTGAAAGGGACAAGATTGAACAAATGGGAACTGTACCAATACCAGGGTGTTAAGTAGGAAGTCTTTAGGAGAAAGAAAAATGAATGAGGTAAATCTACTGATTTTATGAGATGTTAGATAAGTTAGTTAAAGCCTCCCTAGCCACAACAGAAGTGTTTCAAAAAAAGGAAGGTGAATGGCACCAATCAGCGTGAAGTTGAGAGAACACGGAATTTCTAACACAAGATCCGTTGCACATACACAGAAACAGCAAACTTAGAAGTTATGAAACAAGATAAAAATCAAAGAGTAATAGGTGCTGAAAAGGAGGACAGCCGTGAACCGGACTAAAATCTGCAGTAACAAAACAAGAAACCTACATTATTTCAACGATAGGAATGCCTTCCTAACCTTCAGCTCGAGCTTTCACATCTTCTCCTTAAAAGCACTAGCTCTCATACATGCCAATAATTGTATCCCCCAAGGAATAAACTTAATGAATTAAAATCACAACAGACTCTTGCAACAAGCGTCGTAGTCAGAAGGAAACGAAGAGAACTTGAATAGACTCTCCCCACGTAAGGCGAC